>DWDV01002114.1:0-12063 GCA_018245615.1 Mimoniades ocyalus
CTAAGCGACATCAAAAGTGCTCGTAGAGACATGGGACTAAGACTAATCGATAGAGAAAAATTCGCTGATTCCGAATAAAAAAAAACTCATTTTGGCCCCTAGTGTCGCTTGGTAACTTGTTTCATTCCACCGTCGATATATAAACAGCATTTTATGAAATCTATAGATAATTTATCGAGTATAGCTGCAATTGCTTATTTTAATTTTATAATATGGCATATAATCATCAACCTTTTTACGTTCCACTGTTAAACTTGGGTTTCCTCACAAAACACGAACTGTTAAGGCTATAGTCTATAGTTGTTATTATATAAAACCAGTGTACACAGTGGTAAATGAATTTTGTTTCCAGACTTTGGGTTTCAAAACCACAAACAAGGATCAACTGGACAGCTGGATGCTAAACGCGTTCCAGAAGAACATCCCACCGCATTTTAACTTACTGTCTTCCTTGGAACAGTTCAACCCGAAAGCGGATGTATCTAGTGAGTAACTTGCTGCTACCTACTTATCATCATCACCGGCGTTGACTGGTAGAAAATGTCAATTGGCATTAAGTCCGGCCTTTGTAATACCTTTACAAAAAAGAATTAATAAATAAATAATTCTATTAATCATTTTAAAATTCACGTCGATTACCGTACGAAATGAAGTCTAAAATAATGTAACATCACACTTGTAAACCCCGAAGAGGTAGGCAGAGGAATGTAGAACACTCCTACGTTTCACCAGTTACGTTTACGTCCCACTGTGGAATAGGTGGTGAGCTCATTGCCATACACCGGTCACATATCCAGATTCCGAGCCACTACTAGAAAATCTAAATTAGAAAAATTTAGTAGTGCGCGACCGGAGAATGGAACACAGCACCTTCCGATCGGCAGTTGCAACGACCACGACCAAAGAGGCAGCCAAATATCTGTCGAAGTCAAAATCTGAAACACATAAAAGAAATAGTCGTGCCTATATCGCACGTTGACGTTTAGTTTTCCAACGAAGGTGGGGAGGAGTACCCGACGCTACTGCACTGGGCCGCCAGGTTCGGGCTGGAGCGCGTGTGCTGGCAGCTGCTGGAGTGTCCGGGCGGCGGCGCGGCCGTGGCGCTGCGCAACGCGCGCCGGCGCACGCCCGCCGACCTCGCGCGCGACCAGCGCCACTACCGCCTGGCCGACGTGCTCGCCGACCACATGGTACGAGAACGCATCTTATAACTCGCGCCATTCATCCGAAGATCCTCGTCATTATAAAGCATACTAATATTCATTAAGTGTCACTACCACTACTCAGTTTTTATTACACCCTTGCGTCCATAGAGTATTTTAGTTAGTAGCAAATATTTAAAAAAAATTATCCGTTACTAAGTTTGACATTGATTTCAAATAGGCTGTAACTTGTAATTGTTTCAGAAAATCAACGAGTTTTCCAACATGTACTACTACTTAAAGAACATGTCTGACAACGATAAAGAGGACAGCCAAGATGAGAGTAAACAGCAGACTGAGTTGCAAATAGTGGAAAGCTCCGATACCGTTGATTCACCGACACGCAAGGACGTTAAGAAACCGGACGAAGACACAACCACCGATCCATTCAGTGAAGTGTGCACACAGAATTTGGAAGAAAACTTTGTGTGCGCCAGCGATGCTGGACGAAAACAACGACCCAGCCTCAAGTTGCCACAAGTGAAGGAGCAATTCTATCAGAATGATTTCGCTGTTCACGATGACACGGAAGAGAGGATTCAGCAAGCTATTGAACACGATTATTTAGTTCAGCCGTCGAATATAAAAGTGGAGAGTCCTAAATTTCGACCAAATAATTTATACGCAAACAGTTCACGTTTATTGCCACATCAGTCAGATATATTCCTGTATTCGCCGACGGAAGAATCGAAAACGTTTAATATCGAAACACCCACCAGCGACATAAGCCAAATAAACATAAGTACCAAAGATATAATACGTCATAGCGGTAGTCTTAAATCAGGGAAAGAAACCTTTCCTCTCACGGGACAAGAGGAGTTAGTCGAAATAATCAATGACTTCAAAAATAATGTTTTCACTATATCGGAGGTCGAAAAACTTGTGATGGAGTGGAAAAATAGAAACGAAACTCAGCAGTCGCTTAAAGAAAAGCAGGAGCAACTGAACAAGATGCGCGAAGAATACGACAAAATCCAACAAAAGATAAAAGATAACTTGAAGAGGCCGACGCCGTTCGAGCGCGTGAGGAAAATGTTCTCCAAGAGCAAAAACAAACGTAAGTTGAGCTTTACAGGTACATGCAATCCGAGACATATTATATTGCAACAATCTCATTTTCTCCAATTGTACCATGAATAATACGTTTCAGATCACGAAATAACTACAGGAACTGGAACAATAGAAAAACGAAATGGGAACACAAGACCTAATAGCAGCCTAAGCGACAGTAAGAAGTCACATAAATAAAAGTTTATTTTTATTAATAAATTACATGCATAAAAAGAAATTCTTTAAATTCAGGTTCTTCATCATCAGGCAGACTTAGTACCGTGAGTGGCGGCAGCGTCGCCGAGACGAACAGCGTTCAGTCTGAGTTCGACGACAAGGCTAAATCAATTGTAAGTGAACAAACATTAGAAAGTTCTACCAGTATACTGAAATACAAACAAAACAATTTACAACCTCAAAGCTGGCCGAGTTTACTGATATTCGATGCGTTCATGCGCGAATGTGAATATCGTGTAATATCCCTACTAATATTATAAATGTGAATGTAAGTTTGTTTGTTACGCTTTCGCGTGAAAACTACTTAACGGATCATCATGAAACTTTGTACACATATTCTTAGAGGTATTAGAAGTAACATAGAATACTTTTTAAGAAAAAAAATATTTTTTACGTAATATAAAAAAAATATTTGTCAAAAAATCTGAAAATCTAGCTTCTTCAACGCTATTTAGCATTCCAGTAATGAAGTTCCAAACCTGAGTACTATAATAAGTTGGCACTATATTACCGACAGTCACGTCAATATCCAGGGATACATTTTAGAATTTCTGAATCCCACGCGGACAGCGGAACAGCTAGTATCTTATAATTTCTTGTAAATACTATCTTTATACCTGTTTGCATGAAAGCTATTTTGTTTGTTTGTTATTTTACAGATATCTTCTAGCACCTTGACAATGAACTCGGCTTGCGACGGCGAAAACAGGTTGGACGACTACTTGATCCCGCCGCCGCCGAGACCTCTCAACGGCTGCCCTCAATTCACTACGTTCGGCCACCCCAAGCATGATAGCAGGTAAATAATGAGAGTATATAATAAAAATCGTAACCAAAGCATTATACACTATAAACTACATTTACAAGCAAAGCTTAGAAGCGAAATAACAGATGCAAGTAAGAATAGGTATTTATTTAAACAGTTTACTAATGCCTTCACATATTAACTAGACCAGTAATATTTCCCGCCTTTTACATCTATTTTGTTGAGATCGTCAGACCATCCTGCATTATTAAACGGTACTCCTAAAAACGTGACTGAGAACCGGTGTCGCGGCAGGAGCCACATGGCGACCATCGCGGAGCGCGAGCGGCCGGACGACGCGCGCGACACGCACCTGCGGCTCACGTTCGCGCAGCGGCCGCGCGGCGCCGAGCGCGCGCCCGCCCGCGACCGCGACGCGCACGCCTACATCAACATAGCGCCTTCGCACACCTAAACAACACCCTTCTACGCATTATTTTGACAGCTATATTCACCATGAATTACCACTAATTTAATCTGTTTTTAACAGTCAATAACGATAAACGAATGGCCGTGTCTATATTACGATGGAATACTAGAATATCATCATATGACCGACTCACTATAGGTATTGCCAGATTTTTTGTACCGTGTAGATTCACTTTGGCAATAGAGGCGGAGATTTTAAATTTGGTGCCTCAATTGAAACCGTAACATTGAAAATATCCCGCTACCGTAATAATTTTACATTTATAGCTCGATAGATACATACTTCATTTTTCATGTGTATACTAAAAAATCTACAATTTTGCTTATACGTTATTCAACTTACTGTATTGAAGTGTCGTCAGAGATACCCCTGTGAATTTCCCACCTTTTGTTTTTATACACCCATACGTGACAATTGTCAAAAATCTGTTATCGGTTGACTGTATTTCTCAATAAATATTACTTTACCATGCAGTAACATATATGTTAAAGAATATTCTGGTACTAGACCGCAAGTGTTAGTAATGAAACTTCAATGCATTTACACATTAATGGTCGGTTTGGTCGCCTCGCCAACATTCTCGGAGTTAAAGACTGAAAGAGATACATTACATCATCTCGATGTACATTTTGTATATATATTATAATGATAATGCTTTATAGGGCCATACTTTTATTTATTTTTACAAAAAAAAAATTCTAGACTTAGAAAACGTACAAAAACCTTAGATAACATGGATTTAGCCACAGAGTTAAGACTTGTACAGTTTACTTGCAAATATACAATTTTCTAAGTAAAACTCAATATAGCTAAGATTTTTTTTTATTAGTACTTTTGTATTAACTTTCCCAAATGCATTTATATCACATTATATTTACTTGGAAATAAAGGATAATCTAAAAACTGGGTTTTTGTTTTACAGTCTACCCTAAGTTTAAATGTCAACTACAATACGTACATTGTTCTATTATTAAGATTACACATGGTCTATAGTTATTATACTATTATTAATAAAGAAAAAACACAAATACATACTTCGAGTTTCAACAATATTATAAATGTAAATGATTGTCTCTTATAAACAACTGTAAAACAAACACTACAATAAATTTTCCCGATAGGAATGTGCCGATAAATTTTTAATGAATTAGGTATGACTAGGGAGTTATTGAGAATACAATTTCATTAGCATATCTTGGATGAGTAATTGAATAATGGCATAAATGTTCGGATAATTCACCTGGTACATGTGTATCATAAATAAAAAAACTAACAATGGATCCACTAGTTGATGTTGCATAACACTTTTTATAACAATTATACAAAATTATCGACAGTGAAAATGTATATCGTGATCATATACAAAACTAGAGTAGAATGTATTATTAAAATTACAATGAAAGGAATAGAATATAAAAATTGCATAATGCTAAGATTTACAATTTAGGTAACATGATACATAACAGGTTCAACCATAATCGGAAGTGTTGTAATCATGAAATATAGCAATCATCAGATCACATGTAAGATGAATGACTATACCACATGACCCTGAATGACACAGTCCCCAATTCACTGGACACAGCGACCATTAAGTTTTAGTTGAGCTTCATACATTCTTTGCTAACCGTACAACATATTTTCTATTAATATTATAATCGAAAAGACATAGTCGTTAAATGAAGTGAATTTGTATAATATATGTATACATTAGTATAAAGTAACAATATGCGGTATGTTTCATAATAGACAATTAAATTTAAATATTTTGTGAATACTTTCGTTGCATCGGTATTGTTAGCACTACAATTATTAAGAAAAAAATCTTCACATATAAAATCACTCGATTATAAATAACTACATATTAATGTCATTGAATAATACAGAATAATATAAGCTTGCAAGAAAATTATGTCTAGATATAATACATAATATTATTACAATGTTATTGACACATAATATTATTACAATAGACACATAATATTATTACAATAGACACTGTTCAGTCGTCATATGTATGCCAAATGTAATTTCTCTGGTCGTTACTAGATGGCGTTGTAATGCACCACTGAATCACGGTAACGACATTTTTTACTACGAGTATATAGACTCTTGTGGAATAAATTTTTGTTACTCGCTTGAGACTTTGTTTTCTTTGCGCTCTGCCTCTTGGACATTCGGACATATTATTTGGTCCTTCGAGCCGGATATAGGCCGTAGTATACCATTCATAAGTCTTGGTCCAATTTTTGTGAAATACTGCACGGAAACCAGTAGCGGATCGTTACTGAAGTGCTCAAGTGCTGCGCTTACGGAGCAGCCCCAGGCGCAAGCAGCGGAAAGGTGCCTACACGAGGAGACAAGAACGTTCCGGCAGAGGGCGCCACTGCTACGTGGTGATACTGGTGACTACAAGGACGGCAGGCGCAGTTTTAAGGTGAAATCAAGTGACGTGATCGTGGCTGAAGTCAGCGAAGTGGAGGTTTGGCTTGGCAACATTCATTGTGAGTTAACTTAGAATATTTATGGTGCTGTGCTCGGATTTTGAACTTGAACCTTTAATAGTCATAATTTTGTTAGTGAAGTAAATTCCTTGTACTTAGATTCTTTGCGTTAAAATTCCAAACACTTGTAAAATTTTAACGAATTTTTTGGACTTAGGATATTTGTGTTAAAATTGCTTATACGGGGAATCCATGCCCAAATTTCTATCTGTTTAAATATTGGTTATAAACACTTGTAAAATTTTAACGAATTCTTGGACTTAGGATATTTGTGTAAAAGGTGATTAGACGGGGAATCCATGCCCAAATTTCAATCTGTTTAAATATAGGTCACAAACACTTGTAATATTTTAATTGATTTTTGGACTTTGAATATTTCCGTTAAAATACTTGTAAGGAGTATAAGATACAATCATGGAATCCTTAATTAAAGTGCAATTAGAAAATAAAAAACTAATAGACAAGGCTAGAATTAATTTTAAGAAATCTCCAAAGGATAGAATTACACAAGCGTATATAGAAACACGTTTAGAGTCACTTGAAGACCGGTGGCAAGATTTTGTTAAAACACACAAAAAAATTATAGAAATTGCAACTGATGAAGACTTAAAAAATACATATTTCACTAAAGAGATTTATGACCAAACGCAGGAATTTTATTTAATCTATAAGACAGAGTTAAAGGAGTATGTTCGTGGTGGTACACTGGTAACTAGCGAAAGTCGACACATTAAATCAGCTGATACAAATGTGAAGTTACCAAAAATTTCTCTACCTACATTTTCAGGACAATATACAGAATGGATGTCATTTCGCGATTTGTTTCTTTCGCTCATTGATAAAAATATTTCATTAGACGACGTCCAAAAACTGCATTATTTAAAGAGTCATTTATCGGGTGAAGCAGAACAATTACTGCGCCATACTCCAGTAACTGCGTCAAACTATAAGGAATGTTGGTCAATTTTAACGAAGCGTTATGATAATAAACGGTTCTTGTCTAATTGTATGTTGAAACGGCTTATAAATCAACCTTCAATTTCTAAAGAATGTTCAACAGCAATTAAAGGTCTTTTAGACACTACAGTTGATTGTCTTCATGGCTTGAGCACACTTAGCATCAATGTTAGCTCCTGGGATGCAATTGTTGTATTCATAATTAGCGCAAAACTAGATTGTGAGTCTCGAAAACAATGGGAAGCGCAGATCAGTTCAGGCGACGAGCTACCTACGTTCGATAAATTCAAAATTTTCTTAGAATCGAGGTTTAGATCATTGGAATATTTAGATGCTAGGTCTGTAAAGCCAAGTGTTAATCGAAATAATGCCAAATCATTCCATGTAGCTTCTCAATTGTGTATATTATGTTTTGGTGACCACAAATTATGCCATTGTAAGGAATTTGCAAAAAAAGACGTCGACTCTCGTCGTGAATTTGCTCGCGTTAATAAAATATGTTTCAATTGTCTCGCAAAAAACCATAATGTTTATTCTTGCCGTCAAGCCACAAAGTGCCGTTTATGTAAAAGGAGGCATCACACACTACTTCACTCAAAATCTGTTAACCCTGTTGCTACAATTGATACAAATACCGTAGTTGCAGAAGCAGCCACGTCAACCGATCAAAGCGAGCCAACCACTAGTGTATGTTGTTACGCAGATGTTCACAACCATGGACTGTTAGCTACAGCCCTGGTCAACGTTGAGTCAAAAACTGGATCGGCTATTATCTTAAGAGCTCTGATGGATCAGGGTTCTCAGGTCTCTTTCATAACAGAGTCCGCGGTCCAGTCACTCGGCCTAAGGAAAACATCCGCTCACACTAATATTATCCGACTAGGCGATGATGAAGGTACTGCGGTGCCCTCAAGGTGGGTAGTGAGTTTTAAAATGCAATCACGCCTAGATCCCCGCTTTGTTTTACGAGTCAATGCTTATGTTCTCAAGAGACTCACATCACATCTTCCTGAAAGGAAGCTTGTTCAGGGTTTGCCATCATCGTTTAACTCCCTAGAATTGGCCGACCCAACTTTCAATACTCCTGGTAAAATCGATCTACTATTGAGTGCAGGAGTAGTTGGCGAAGTTCTTCAGGAGGGTTTAGTCAAGGGGCCGCCTGGGACGCCCATTGCCCAGAAGACTAAGCTGGGGTGGATTTTATCTGGTGAGATCAACAAAACGATGACGACACCAGTATGTTGTAGCGTAGTTACACGCACAGACGTTAACGATCTTTTGCGTAAGTTTTGGGAGCTAGAATCGGACGAGTCTTCATCTCAGCAAGTCGTACTAACAGAAGAGGAGCAGAAATGTGAAGAATCGTATTCCAACTCAACTAGGCGCGACGCAACTGGGAGATATGTTGTTAGGTTGCCCTTTAAATCCGAAGACCCACAATGTCAATACGGTAGGTCGGAGGAGATAGCTCGTAAACGGTTTCACATGCTGGAAAAAAGGTTAATCAGAAACCCTGAACTCGGAATACAATACAAGTCTGTCATTGATGAGTATCTTCACCTGGGACATGCTGAAGTCGTGCCCCAGTCGGAAATTGAGAAGACTGCGGTATATTTGCCGCATCACGCCGTGGTACGCGAAGATAAGAGTACCACTAAGGTTAGGGTCGTCTTCGACGCGTCCTGTTCGGGATGCAATGGAATTTCGTTGAATGATGATTTGATGGTAGGCCCTACCTTACAACCCGATTTACGTCATACCATCATGCGATGGCGTTGCCATCCAATATGTCTGATTGCGGATATTGTCAAAATGTATCGCCAAGTAAAGCTCTCTGATGAGCATGTCGATTATCAGCGTATGTTGTGGCGCGAGAACCCCGACTCTGAATTGCAGCATTTGCGGTTATTGCGTGTCACATTTGGTACGTCCTCAGCTCCATATCTTGCGGTACGTACTCTTCAGCAGTTAGCATATGACGAAGGAAAGGATTTTCCTTTAGTGGCTGAACGAGTTTTAAAGGATTACTACGTTGATGATTTTCTGTCAGGCTGTGAATCTGTTGCCGAAGGCGAACAAATTTACCATCAAATGAAGGAGTTGCTTGGTCGAGGAGGTTTCCAGCTTCAGAAGTGGTCCAGCAATAGTGACGAACTTCTATCTAAAGTACAAACAGATCCATCAGAATTAAGAGGTAATGAAATTTTAAATTTTAAATTAGAATCTTCCATGAAAATTTTAGGTTTAACATGGAACCGAGAATCAGACGAATTTCAGTACAATGTCCATCTTCCTCCACTGGAAACACCCGTGACCAAGCGAAGAGTAATATCTGATATTGCACGACTTTTTGACCCTCTTGGATGGATCGCACCAATAATCGTGACAGCTAAGGTGTTTATCCAACGTCTATGGCTATCTGGTATCGAGTGGGACGAAGAATTACCCAATCACATATTAAGAGACTGGCTGGATTATAGAAGAAACCTCTATAATCTTCAGAACTTTCGCATGCCAAGGTGGATCCACACAAGTCGTTATGACAAATGTATTGAATTGCAAGGGTTTTGTGATGCCTCTATGAGTGCGTATTCAGCAGTGGTGTACACTCGAGTTATTGACTCAAATGGTCATGTTCACGTCAGTCTAATAGCAGCAAAAACTAAAGTGGCTCCAGTCAAACAGGTTTCAATACCGCGTTTGGAATTGTGCGGCGCTGTGTTGCTTTCAAAACTTCTCACGGAAGTTTCAGGCACTTTAGGAATTGTAAAAGACAAGGTTCATGCTTGGACTGACTCTTCAGTGGTGCTTGCTTGGTTAGGTAGCCACCCTAGTCGTTGGAAAACTTTCATAGCAAATCGAGTGTCGGAGATTCTTAGAGTCATGAACAACAATCAGTGGTCACATGTCCAGTCAATAGATAACCCAGCCGATTGCGCTTCGCGTGGAGTAAACCCGTGTGATTTGAATAAACTTAATTTGTGGGTATCCGGACCTTGTTGGCTCACAAATGAAGTAATTGATTATAGAAAGGGAGTATTGATTGACACTAACTTAGAAGAAAGAAAATCAAATGTTGTAGCTAATGTAGTAACAGAAGTAGAAGAAAAAGATGATATCATATCACGATTTTCAACTTTACGTAAATTGATTAGAGTAACAGCTTATTGTAGAAGATTTTTAAAACTTAAAGATAAACCAAACTTTACTTCTAACTTAACATTTGTTGAACTACAGGAAGCGTTATTGATGTGTATCAGAAAATGTCAGTCAGATTATTTTGGAGAGGAAATAGATATTTTGGAGAAAAAGGGAAAAATTGATAAAAAGGGAAAAATCACTTCATTGTGTCCATATCTGGATTCCGATAACATTTTAAGAGTTGGTGGCAGATTGCAACGAGCAAATATTCAACATGACATGAAACACCCTATTATCATCCCCCATAAATCTCATCTCACGACGCTGCTGATATCAGATGCTCATGAACGTATGTTGCATGGAGGACCGCAGTTAGTCCTCAATTACTTGAGATCCAAGTACTGGATCATTAACGCAAAAAGTGTTGTTCGGCAATATACACATCGGTGTGTGACTTGCATGCGTTACTCAGCCCGATCGAATCAACCACTGATGGGACAATTACCTGCTTCGAGAGTCAATGCTAGCCGACCTTTCCGTCAAAGTGGCGTGGACTATGCAGGTCCAATCAATATTAGACCCACACGAGGTCGAGGCTATCACTCCACTAAGGGGTATATATGCTTGTTTGTGTGCATGGCCACTCGAGCCATTCACTTAGAAGTGGTAAGTGATATGACTTCGCAAGCATTTATATCCGCCTTTAAGCGTTTCACAGCCAGAAGAGGCCAGTGTGCCGAATTGTGGAGTGATAATGGCACTGTTTTCGTGGGGGCTAATAATGAGTTGAAGCACTTCCTTCACTCCGAAAGGTCCGGTGTAGCGGCCGACATCGCCGACTGGCTAGCAACCAATGGCACTAGCTGGCACTTTATTCCACCTCACTCTCCGAATTTCGGAGGGCTCTGGGAGGCTGGAATAAAGTCCACAAAACAACATCTGAAACGTATAATTGGTTCCAGTACGTTAACATTTGAGGAGATGACAACGGTTCTCACACAAATCGAGGCGTGCCTTAATTCTAGGCCGCTCTCTGCAATCAGCTGTGCTCCAGAGGATTCATATCCTCTGACACCTGGGCACTTTTTAATAGGCGAACCCTTAGTGCTAGTCCCTGAAGTAAACTATGAAACCTCAAATCTATCTAACTTAAAAAGATGGCATTTGACTCAACGGATGGTCCAGGACTTTTGGCGCAGATGGTCACAAGAATATCTGGTCCAATTTCACAGTAGACACAAGTGGGTTCGCAATTCACCCGAACCGAGTGTGGGTGATGTGGTTTTAGTCATGGAAGACAATTTGCCTCCTGCAAGGTGGCTTCATGGGCTAATCGTGCAAAAACATTCTGGTTCAGACAATATAACTAGAGTCGTGTCTTTGCGTTGCAAGGGGTCAATTATAAAACGACCTGTATCCAAATTAATTGTACTCCCAATTACAAATTGAAACCTATTTGTCTTTGTAAGTAGTTTGTTTGTAACCCATATATGTAAGTAGTTTTATTTAATTTGTTTGATTTTATTATTATACCATACAGTCCGCTTTACAGCACCCAATATCTGTTTGTTTTGGTGTGCCATGTAATTAAGATAAAAAATATGTACCACAAGGTAATGATTATGGACATTTTGTCCATGGTGGGCGGAATGTTCAGTCGTCATATGTATGCCAAATGTAATTTCTCTGGTCGTTACTAGATGGCGTTGTAATGCACCACTGAATCACGGTAACGAC
>DWDV01002115.1:0-12063 GCA_018245615.1 Mimoniades ocyalus
TGTATCAAGTTTATGATATCAGCTAAATTGATCAGTTCTACATTAAGTACATATTGACTACCAAATATTTTAAATATATCAAGGGTTTGTCTGCAGGTACATATCTGCTGCTCCCGTTTCTGCTGTTTACCAGCAATTCCTATAAACTTGAACGCTATTGAGGATTGTTGAGATAGTTGTCTATAAATATTTGCGGTGATACTGTTTGACCGCAGCCTATTATGTGCTAGACATTGTTAGTATGAACATAAGCTTCCAAGGCATTTTCATAGTTTTATGTCAACGTAACATCACGCCTGTAATCCCCGAAGAGGTATGCAGAGGAGTGTAATACACTCCCACATTTCACCAGTCACGGTTACGGCCGCCCATGGAACAAGTGGTGAGTCTATTGCTATACATCGGGCACATATCTTCGTGCCACTACTGGAAAGTCTAAGTTAGTTGGGATTTGAAGTCAGTAACGCTCGATCGGCAGCCACGCTTGCAACAAACAACAAACGAGACAGTCAAATAATAATTTAATGTATTTGTAACATAAGTGAAACAAATTTTATTATTCTCCATTCCTTCTCCACGTAAACTTTGATACCAATCTTCAAGGTTTGTTGACACTCCTCCTTGCGCAATATATTCTTGTGAAAGGTATACAAAGATTTATCTTTGCGTAGGTATTAATACATACATACTCGTAGATATGAGTAGTAACCGACATTAGTAGTAACTGTGTACACATAGTAACACATCTAAAAGTCTCATTCATGTTTCGCTGGAATACTTTCATTCGGAGGATGTAATTGTCATTACAAACCGACCATATTGCGACGACCCTTGAACTCTTTTGCCTTCTCCCCGCATGCTCCAATTTGCTTACTGGAAACGGGAGGTGGGAGGATCACGCGTAATTGGACATATGTAAACTTGTGGTATTCTGGCTGTGTTCCAACAAAGCAGTGTGTTTTCACAACAAAATTTATTGCAAGGCACCTCATAAAACACCGTCATTCTCTCGGTAATTTGATATGATTTGCCGGAGACCTTTATCTACCAGTATCTCTGTTACTTCTTAGAATGCTGCATTATTTATTATGAAGGATTTTATTTAGCTCCATATTTCGGTTGCGGTTGAGCAGATATTGTAATAAAACTAACGAACCCAGTATACAAATTATAATACACAAAATACTCATTGGTCTGGTAGTATGAATCAACACAAATTTATTGTACACATTATAATATACATATCTAGTACATAATACACCACCTATTCCATAGTGGGACGTAAACGTAACCGGTGAAACGTGGGAGTGTTCTGCATTCCTCTGCGTACCTCTTCGGGGATTACAGGCGTGAAATTACGTTTTTAATGGCGTTCATATAAAAAGTTGTAGCTTGTTTAAGTACCTATGTTAAAATTTTACAATGGTTCCGTGTAATGATATCTATACCTACCTATACCTACTCACTCGTATGTTTGTACATAAACATGTCTTGAAGAGCGAAAGAATCCTGTCCAGGTTCTCAGTTCGGTACCCGGCCATGAAATCCTTTGCACAGTCGACTGCCATGTGATGGTCGATGTAATAAAAATGATCATATTTTGTACAAGATTTACAAAACGATAACATTTTGTAAATCTTGTACATTGGACGAAAATATGATTGGTGATAGATGAGGGTGTACCACACTCCTCTGCCTACCTCTTCGTGGAATACGGGCGTGATTTTTTTTTCGTACATATTAGAACATTGAACATTTACCGACTTGAATCTATTTTGTTACCATGTGTAACTATAAATAAATTCAGAACCCACTTAGGTATAAGATTGTAACTCGAAGAGCAACGAAAAGTTACGAGGAGCTGCAGGCTTTTGCGACTCGTAGCTGTGTACAGAGTTCTAGGTAGGTACAGGCAGTGGCGTAGGGAGCTAACTCGCGCCCGGGGCACAATACAAGGCGCAAATTAATAAATAGATAAAATAAAATAAATATTGTATTTACGAAATAGGCTAAATTTGAAATATATATTTCAGAAAACAATTATATTAAAAATAAAAATTATCCAACGTTTTTTTGTTTTGGGAACCATTTGAGTAGATACGGTTTGTAAGTAGATACGGTTAATTTACATTAGATAGTTTTTTAACTACTGACAACTTTTTGTTAGAACTTCTAACAAGTAGGTAAGTAGGTAAAACTGTAGCTGATAATTGACAAAAGCTAATAACAGCAGGTACTTAGAAATTGATCTAAATATGTAGGTACCTACCTACCTTAAAACATGTCGAAACAAGTAAGTAGGTATCTAAGTACCTATTCAATCTAGGTATGCTATCTTGTTTCTAAGGTGAGTTGATAAACCAACCAACCAATGTAACCAACGTAAGGACCTGAGGTATCTATCTATCTACACATTCAATTAGGTAGTAGTTTGTTTACTTAAGTAGAGTAGGTACCTACCTAGTAAATGCAAGTTTTTTAAGCAGTAGATCGTTAATGTGTCTTAACACGCAGCAATAAAAACCAACAACAAATAACAATTTCAGGCGAAATTTAAATTTCACTGTTTTTTATAACTTATTTTCAAAAACTTGATGAAATAGACATTATTTTAATGTGTTATAGGACGGTACTTACTTGAACAAATTTCGTTTGTACCTAATCTCCATTTCATGGGTACGAATTAATGACGAATCCCTTGCCAGATTGCTGTTAGCGGCAGTGCCTATTAGGGAATAAAAAATATTTTTAGACGGATTTCATTACGGCGGTGCTCATTATTTTTGTTGTAATTAGGCAAATTAAACGATAGCGTGGGGCGCGGCGGCGTTGGCTGGCGGGGCGGACCGGGCGCGCCGCCATTGGCCGCCGAGCTCCCGCCCTCCGGCGCCGCGGGCCTCGCCACGCCGCGCCGGCCGCAGCCCGCAGCGCGCCGCTCAGCCTCAGTCGCATTACGGTCGCGGTGTGTACGCATCTGTCGTCTTTAAGCAGTACACGGTAGTGTTGTGACGGCGAGTGTGTGTGCGATGCTTGGACAGTGACCGAAGCATGGTGAACTACGTCAATCCGCTCGCCATGTACCAAGGCAAGGGCGGGCAGTACGGCGCGGGAGGCTGGTACGGTTGGCAGCATCAGAACTTTGAGGAGCAGCAGTGGTGCGCGTGGAATGGAGCGCCGACGGGTGGAGAGTGGCCCTCAGATCCACATCACTTCAAGCGGGAACCAGGTGAAAGAGAAATAGGAGAGATTCCATCCCCGGCGCGTGGAGATTTAGCGAGCCCGAGTGAAGGGTCCCCGGGCTCGAGACCGTCGCAGCCGCCGGCACCGCCACGCTCTCCCTATGAGTGGATGAAGAAACCTAACTACCAGACTCAACCCAATCCAGGTATTTATTTAATATCTACTTAAGTAGGTATACATAGACGCTTAAATACAAACTTATATAAAAGATATTGTTTTAAGTCTTAAAAGTCCTTAAGTAGGAGGCAATGCTTTAAACGTTGAATTGAAAACAAATATCTTGTTGATATAGCAAAGTATGTAACTCACATAAATTAGTTTATTTCAAGATGAATGTCAGAATTGTTAATACGACTGATATTATCTTAATTAAAGGTAGGTAATACTTTTACCTAGATAAAATAACTTTTGTATATGAAGTAGATGTTTAAACAAGTAAAATTTAACAGCACTAGGCATCTATCTACGTTTTGTTACATATTACATAATTAGAAATTTGTGGAATAATAATAATAATACTATTTTTAAACCTAAGCACTTAATATGTAGGTGCCTATGATTATTATAAACCAACATTTTTGTTATAGTTTTGATACTACCCTCCTTTTTCACATAAATAATGTTTATGTATTATTAATTGTGTGAATTTTAAAAAACGTAATTGATTTATTTGACCTTCTGCACCTTCAACTTTGAAAAGTTTCAAATAATTAAATTATCATAAAAGTCAAGTTTTTATCAGCGTGAGCCAAATAATTATAATAGGTATCTACACATTAGCTAAGTACCTATTGCATCTATCAAAATCGGTAAAAACCAGAATTTTCTTAGAGTTTAACTAAACACTAACATCAACTTGTTATTTAAACAACCTGCTTGATGAAAATCGAAATATTTTATGGTGTAGGTAATAAAAAGTGATAAAAGTAGTTTGTTTTTTTCGTGGATTCCTATTTACCTACGTGTTAAGATTGGCACGTGCATTAATACTGCCACACCTGAGAGATTATTATAACGATTATGATCGATACGAGACAGAGCCTTTAATAGGTATGGTGTCTGAGGAGAGTAAGATTATTATACATAGAAAAACGTAAGCACGTCGATTCCTAAAGATCCTCCGCACCTGCCGGGTAAAACTCGAAAACATAATTATAAACATCTGACATTTTTTGTAAAAAGAAAAAAATACGAGTTTATCTCAATTTGTAGATTACTAGAATACCTATTGCGTTACTTGGATTAAATACTTTTGAAGTTTGTACAACAGCTTAAGCGCGAGATAACGCGGCAGCAGCGAAAATACAATAACATATTTTTATTCACTTGAATGACATATGTGACAATAATATTATTACTATCATTATCACCTGTAATGGTCAAGAAATTCTGCACTCTATGTAATCTGTAATATGTAAATACTTATACAAAGGTGTAGGTACTTATTCAAAAAATTAGTTAAACACAAAGTAGGACTGGAAAAGAATTCTACGTACCTATATTCTTATTAAGTTTGTTTTTTATGATATATAATCGTGGCATGGTGTTATAAAGAATTAGAAATGTATATTAAGCTTGGTCCCTTACGAGGATGTTAGAAAGCATCGGCCAAATGTTTTACGTCCATAGTTATAATTATTATTATGTAATATCACGCCTCTAATTCCTGAAGAAGGAGACAGAGGATTGCAGTACACTTCCACGTTACACTAGTAACGTTTTACTTCTCATCATGGAACAAGATATGAGGCTATTACCATATATCGAGCATAAATTCAGACTTAGAGCCACAAATTTAGTAAATCGGATTTACCATACTATATGCTCAATATGCATACTATGCATATCTACATATTTTATACTAAAAGAAAACATATTATATACTAAATATGCTGAAAATCTGTGGTAGACTTAGTGATTATAGTGAATTTTTAATTAAGACCGATATGTGTTCGACATTTGAACAATTAGATAACCCTTTTTTTATGGAGGGGGGCCGGACTTCAAAAGGTACCCGGTATCCCGAAAGAGATACCGGGTTATGTGGGACTTGTACGGAATTAAAACCCCATCGGCGGCCTTCCCCAGCGCTAATAGGAGGACTTCAGGATCTCCAACGGTACACATCGGTGGCCTCCTAGCACGGCGCCCCTGCAGGCCTTTCTTCCGAGAGAGGCACCATTACCTCATCCCACGCCCCCCTGTTCTCACGACAGTTCACGGCCACGATTACCGTCTGAACTGACTGACTGAACGGATCGAGCTCCCACACTAGCCGCTCGCAACCCCGGAAGAAACAATTAACCTTATGATTAACATAAACATCTCCATCACCATCAGCCAATTGCAGTTCACTGCTGGACATAGGCCTCCTCTAAGGGGTGAAGCCCATAATTCCTATGCTAGGCATGCGGGTTTCGGATCGTTCTCTATGTAGGCAGTGATTCTCGCACCGCTTACGCTGCTGCCCATAGGCGGCCAGGGCATGCAGCTGTGCCTAGACAGACCGCGCCATACCGCAATTTTCCAGCGCCGGGTTTAATCGTCTCTTACGACACGGACACTTCGCCCCGAGACGGATAACATAAACATTTTCATCTTATTCTCCATAGGTATATATATCTACCTACATAGTTAATAGGAATTAATTTTACTAATAAAACGCCCTCAAACTAGTCTTTATCTCGACTTCGGTACGATGCACAAGATCTCATGGTAAAGGACCTCGGGTAGGTGCGAAACTAGAGTTGTGGAACACAAGACATACGTATCTCAATCCAGTACTTCATTTTCTTAGGAATGCATTTGTGTGTAAAATCTTAATTTTTAATTTCTTTATTGTTTATATACAATACCTATATGTGAGAACATACAGCCCTAGAAAGTTAACGTCAAATGTGTGTTTAAAAAATATTTAAATCGATAACATTCAATAGTTTAACTATAAAAAGCTAGAATAAAGTTAATAAACTGCCTCGTTGGAGGAGTGGTTGTAAGCGCGACTATTGATCAAGAGATCTTGAGTTCGATCCCCGTGTCGGGTACTTACTGTTGAGTTTTTCTAGCTTGAAATTCCTAGTAGTACAACACGCTCATCTAGTTTGAAAACAGAGTCATCCCCATTTACATAGTGGGACGTATATATTATAACGTCACAGTTGAATCGTAGAACTGTACCACACTCCTTTGCCTACCTCTTCGGAGTATACATGGCGTGAAGTTATTATTATGTAATGAAATAATAAAAGCTTATGCGAATTCAATTTGAAAGGATTAGGTATAAGGACGCTAATTATTTCATGTCTTTTTTTATTACGGTTTATCTTGTGCAGGGAAGGCAAAAGTATAGGTATGATACAGTCTCCTTGTTTATTGGTGTACACGTACATACTGATGAAATCGTGACCAAAATGCGTTCATTTAAGTTTTAGGACAATTTTTGTTAAACAATGAACGAATGTTTTTTTTTAATTTGCTTTAATGAAAAAATACACCTGTAAATAGCATTATATATATATAGGGTTCATTAAATTCTTTTCAAAATAAATAAATAGCCTTAATAAAAATTTGTAAAATCTATTTGTGTACATACTTACGGTCGATTGTAAAAAAGAAAGCATTAGGCATTAAGTACGCCCTTATTGTCCTTACGCACATTATAAAGTCATCACAAATAATGAAACATCTGTGCTAATAATCACTTATTTTTGATAGTAGGTTTAGTACCTACTTTACGTAAATATAATTTGTTAAATAGAGACGGTTAGTGAATGTCCTCGGTATCCATAAGATTCGGTATATCGTATGAAAATATCATTTAAATACCTCAAATAAAAATTCATAGGTAGGTACGTAGGTACAAGTCGTTCGCGATAACTTGAACCTGCTTGCCATTTATAGGTATGTAGTTATTTTAATGGTCTATCGTTTTAATTTTAAGTAGAATTATACTATCGCTAACGATCTTTTTGCGCCTGTTATAAAAAAAAGAGGCAACATAAACGTAACAGCACAAATCCAGACTCTGATGCACTACTAGACACTTCTACAAAGAAAATCTAACTTAGGAAAATCCTATAACATCCAGACCTGGGATTTGAACCCGAGACCACCACTCGTGTACAAGGGATAAGCAGTCGCGCTTACAACCGCTTAACCAATGAGGAAATTAAAAAATTAGTACATTTTTTCGCATGTTATCACGCAGATCCAAGTTCTTGCACACTGGGACCTGTGTCAAGAAATTCATTGCATAAGGTGATTGTGGGCTTAAGGCATAGTGACCATACATCCATATACCACAAAATGATAGAAA
Organism: Mimoniades ocyalus; assembly: GCA_018245615.1. NCBI lineage: Eukaryota > Metazoa > Arthropoda > Insecta > Lepidoptera > Hesperiidae > Mimoniades > Mimoniades ocyalus. Next base: position 7,556 of record DWDV01002115.1, read on the forward strand.
GATTAGTTATGAAATAAATCAAACGCTCTTATAATACATATTAGACATGTTTATTGCACACAAATACAAAAGAAATAAAATATCATAAGTTAACATAGGTTGAGGTGGGTACATCAAGTCAGGTTCTTGCACCTATCAAGTTTACTAGACGTGACCTGCTAACATTTACAAACATAAAACACGTTTAATTGTATTTAGATAAACATTATCAATTATTGTTTAACAACACCTCTTTCACGTCCCTACAAACAAACATGCAGTATGTATGTATAACTAAGGAAGGAAAAATTAATATGTACATTAAGACAGACAAAAATAGATTAACAAATGACCTATCTAAACACATTATGTAAATGAAAGACTTGTATCCAAAATATCAGAGAGCAAGGTAAAGTGATATTAATTAAATCTAAAACGTTGACTGTTTTCAGTTGAGGAAGGTCAAATGAATAAGCGAAACTGATATTTTAATGCGAAACGAATTACAAATGTTTGGTGCATTTGTGTTGAGATATTTATATTTAGGTACGTACCTACCTGACACGTTAAATGAGTAGTCTTTGGCAAATTAATTTTAATAACCTGATTCTTTCATTATCATGTCCGAGAAGTGCTGTTAGCATTTAACAATGTTCTAAATACGTTGAAAAAGTTCGATGTTTAATATTTTTTTCTAATTCGTTCACATTTCTGTCGACCAATCGTCAAGGTCGTTTTAGGTTAATTATAACTTTTCCTAGGTTAATGTAGTCCATTCTCAACCATGTTAAAATTTTGTAAGTAAATACGCTTAGTAGGAAAACCTATAGATTTCGCTGACTGCAGTGAGGTTGTAAAAATAATAGTTGTTTATTTAAGTCACTCTTAGATTTATGCACGCTCTTTCCGCCCACCATTCCGGGTATAAGTACAGTATTAGAGAAAATTATTTTTCGATCAGAATTAGTTCTGTAATTTAATAGCTCATAATCAATAACCTTAGTTTTATTTGTGTCACATTGTGAAATATATACCTACAATAAAACGTTAAATACCTAAAAATGAAAAGAGCTTATGTCTTCAAAATTGGAACATCGTTTCAGCAGTAAAAGGGTCGCAGATGGAGAGATAGAGTAACTTTCTTTTTTATTATCAGTATTTGCTATTCATCACAAGATCAATTTGGGGACCGGTTATTTAGGAATTAATAATATCTTTTTTTTTTTTAAATAATAATATCATCTTCATCATTACATCAGCTTTTAACGTTATACGTGTGGACATAGGCCTTTCCCGAGGTGGGCCACAACCCTCGTTCCTCCGCAGAGCACTTTCAGCTACCCACCCGCAATAAGATCATCGATCCAACGGGTCTGGCGGCGTCCTACAGTAAGCTCCAATAATATCAGTTCACCTATAAATTCTAATGTTTCATACGGTGCGTTATCTATATCGTTTTAGGACCGTGGAGAATTCATCAGATAGGGTCCTCCCTCAATTGAAATAAGATCAAGCAGCGCTATAGTTTTTTTTTAATAAATCGTCACCACGTAGTATATAAATAACCGCTATTAAATTTCGTTCATTTTCTAGTGACTATTTTAAAACGCACAATCTTTAAAGATTGTGCGTTTTAAAATTATGTAGGTAAGTAATATCTTTTTCAAATTCGTTCTAAGTCTAGTTACAGTTTTAAGCTGTTAAAGGTTACTTAAATTTATTACCTAAATAGAAAGGTAATAAATTCCACTAAATGTTGTAATAACTAATGTTGAGATCCTCCTGTGTTCGCGGTCATTTCGCGCCGGGAATCCTTTCCAGCCAGAGTGCATTTGCCTGTCTTGTACCATATCATTTAGCTATTGCTTTCATACCAAGACATGAATAATTACATGTGTCGTAGCAAATAATGCAGAGATATTAATTGCTGTGCTGTATCAAAGACAGCATGTTTTAACTATAAAATATGTACTTATCTACTATTTTACGTAAGGTCTTTACGTTCTATCATGATGTCAATTCTGCGTCAAATTACATAAACAACAGATCATCAAGTCAAACATTTTACGCAAATCACTTTATCTATCTGAATCTAGATTCTAGATGGTCCATTTAAAGCTTATTTATATATTCTATGTATTTATATAAATAGTAATACTGTTTTACTTGTAAGTGGTGGTCAGTTTTATAGATAGGTATACAGCCGTATACATTTACATTATACTACATTTACATTTACATTTACATTTACATTTATAGGTATTTAATAATGATCTAAAAATTACTAAAATTCTAAGATTATTTTCCTTTGCACTAATTTTATTAAAATAGTGCAATAATAATTATATTAGTAAAATTATATTGTCACTCCAGGAATCTTAAGGAGTAGACAGGGAGAACCTAGTCCCAATATTTCTGATCCGATGTGCTTCTGATACATTCATACTGACATGATAATTACATTAACTATACTTCTAATGATGTGACAGTGGCAGCCCTATCTGTCATTGGAAGATGGCGTTGTAACTGTAATGATAAGAATCTAAACAATGGCGTATGGAGAATAATGGAGATTGGTAATGGTTGTCCAAAAACGCTCATTACGAAAAAATGTTCGTTGGTAATAATATAATGTATAGTTCCACAATTCTGTTTACTATAACTCTTTCAAATGTGGGTAATATAAATTAAGTTAGTATTTGTCAGAAAATCCTATTGCACCGAACATATCCTAAACTTGAAGATCGTCTCATTGTTATATCATGAATTTTTCATATGTAAGTAGTACTGCAAGATACATTTTGTCATTTTTTGATTCGCAATGCCGTCCTTAGATGATGAAGTTTACTTTGAGTTCGCTGACAATAAAACATTTTGGCGTATGCAAAGAACAATGGGTAGGTACAAATTTCAATTGCACTGAACATGCATCTACTGGTTCTTAAACGTTATTTATTATTAGGTATAAAATGTAGATATTTGATTGTTACATACATACATAATTTAGTCGACATGAATCAAACAATAACGTACAATTAGGATTGAACGTACTTAATATGAATTTTTCATTTGAAAATTTTGCTTTCGTGTCTTAATTTATAGTTGTAATTTTCATTCATTTTCACATCCCAAATGTAAGTCATAAACTTAACGTCTACCCGGATAATAAGAATTTTAATTACAACAATACTGGAAAACATTAGTATTACAACAAGAGTAATAAAATGAAAATAATTGCGTGAAATATTTGTCTGTAAAGTAATTTTTGTCACAGCTGCAATTATCTTGAAGCGTGATATTAGTTGAATGTTATTTTGCGCTTACTGGGACGTTATGTTAACGCGTGTCTGGGGAGGAGTGCATGGTGTGAACAATTAATCCCGGGGCCGGTCTGGGATAGAGCCGCTCCCGGCGACAATCACGAGCAACGGCGCCCCGGGGACCGCGAACAAGTTAAATCTTTGCCAACTTCGCGCATCGCCGCACTGCCTAAACTTAAATGGAATTGTACCTATTTACCTTCTGCATTAAAGCTTGTATTCTGTAGATTTTTTTAATTTATTTCAAATGTATTAATTACTAGTGACATGAAAGTGAAAAATGTATGTTATCGGAATATTACACATTCAATTGATACGTCCTATAAGTAGGTATCGCACTGACTTAGATCATCATTATTAATTCATGTCACAATAAGCGATAATTGTAGAGCGTTCAGTCAAATTATCAATAGTAGATTCACAGTCGATACATCAACTTGAACATAATACATCATGTTGTATCAATACAATACTGTGTTTGCTCGTCTATTTGCGCTGTCTTGTATCCACAGTGTACCTACCTAGCCGGCTCTTTGTGTACAAAACCTTTCTGTCTCTGTTTGTCTTACGCGGTGTTTGCACAAAACCGGGAATGTTCGTAGGAAATCATTCTCTATTTGACTACGTTCATTCACCAATCGCCTTGTACGTCGTGCTCTACGGGGTGCCTCCAGATATATGTATCTGTCACTCACTAATATTAGTCTCCTTTAATTGACGTCTCTTCGCTCTTTTCAATAATTTAAACAATATGTTGTTGTCCTAATGATAAACGGTGAAAGAGAGTTGAAAGTCGTCTATTATTACGCGGTCGAGGCACTCCGGGACGTCTTAGGGAGTTTGAAAAAAATCAGTAGCTGACAGTGGGAAGCGATTATTATTTTTAACTATTGTTTGTATTCGTCACTACATATTTGGATGTTTTTGTTATTTTTTTTCTTTCAAATTTGTTCCACTGTTCCTGTTGACAGGACCTTTGAGAAACGACTGCCCAGTGCTGACCATCATGGACCAATGTGTTGCGATGCGATCTATCGCCTCACGCAAAACTTTTCGTTATTTGTCTTACACATCCAATATGCCTCGTTGGTCGTGTTTGTTGCAAGTGCGACTGCCGATCGGGAGGTCCCGTGTTCGATTCCCGGGTCGAACACTACAAAATTTTCTAATTTAGATTTTCTAGTAGTGGTTCGGAGTCTGGATATGTGC
>DWDV01002116.1:0-12061 GCA_018245615.1 Mimoniades ocyalus
AGGAGGTTGTTTGCAAAAATAAATGATGCCCAAAATAACTATTCCACGCGGACGAAGTCGCGGGCACAGCTAGTATAAGTATATATTTATGTATATGTATATGTCTATATATAACATGTATACCTATATGTAGTTCATCGACCGAGTGTGATAGTATCTCAAAATATTGTTATTATTAAATACTCTTTACTTAGATCCTGGAGTGCTATTAGCGCCACGGAAGACCACCGAGGGTGTTTTAGTGGTAAAAGGGTGTAAAAAGTCCCACGAGACCATGTGTACCAGCGTACCGGGTACCTTTTTAAGGTTTCCCTCCATAAACAGTAAAAGGTACTCTTTACTTAGAAAGCATTTAATATCAGAAGCGGAAACTATAATAAGAATATCGGAACGAATTTTCTGCACCTTGAACGAGCGGCCACTAAGATTAGCGAATCACACATAAAGTAAATTGGATTCGCCGCTTCAAGGGTTGGAAGCTAAATGGGTGTGAAATTCTGTAAAAATTTCTTTAGGGTCGCTTGGATAAATCTAATTAATAGACGTGATTCGTGTAACCAAAGAGATGTGTTCATATTTTAATCATGATCGTTGGCTAATTTCAATTACGTATAATTAAATCAAGTTTATGTATGTATGTATTGTTGTATGTTTATTTACCGACTACGTCTAGAGGCGCCGAGCGTATCTCTGTGTGGAAGGTGGGCGCGTCTGCCGATACTTCGCAGCGGAAGCGGCCCGCCATCGCCGGCGTCGCCTGCTGGAGCACCACGCGCCGGGCGCCGGATCTAGATATCTGTATAAAAGATAACGGAAAATTATTATAATAACTGACATGTAAGGCACGAAATATTTGCTTTTGCTTCTTACATAGTATACCTAAACAATAAATTGAATCTTTTTTAGATAATTACGACAATGAAACCTTAATGGGCAAAGTTTGATTTTGATGAAAGCTTGGCGGCGTATATTGATTAATGGTAAAAAGATAATATCTGTGTGTAAATAATAATCTGGGTAGTGGTTAATTAGTAATAACTAACCACTCGTACAATGCTTATGGATGTCGGACACAAAAAGATACGCAAATAACATTTATTATATAATATAGGATATAAATGCTGTTGTATTTGTATTTTTTGTAAAAGGAACGGCTATTACTATTTAATACAACGCTAATAAGAAATTTTGGATTTTTTTATTGTTTCGCCTTTAATTAAAAAATTGAAAAACGAAGTTACTTAATAGAATTTTCTATCTTTAACAGGTGTCCATAACATGCAGCATGTATAAAGAAGTTTATAATAATAAACTTCATGTGTTCCTGTCTGGGTAAATGTAAACTTGTCGATATTTCAAAAATTTAAATTTATCCAGAAAAGAACGGTAAAAATATATCTGACAATGATGACACGAAAAATAAATTTTATGATGATAGTATGAACAACAAAATACTAATAATCATAATTATACAAATCAGATTAATGGAGGTTTTATAACAAAAAAATACAATTTTTAAAATGAAAATTAAATAAGTAGCGTTCAAATATTCAAATAAACTCACATCAACTTCAATTCCGGGCAGCGGAAACACTCTCGTGTGTGGCAGTTCTTTTGGAATGTATCTGTAGAACTCTTCTCTCCCTCTGTACCATTTCACGCTGTACAGCGCCTCTTCATCTTCCAGCTGCCAGCTGCACTCCAACGTGACCGTCTCGCCCACCAGCACCGCGTTTGGCACGTTGATTTCCAGGTTGTGAAGACCGCGGACCCCTAGAAGAAAATATTAGGTTTACACATGTAACACAATATAAACGTGTAGGTACTACACTTCTCTGCCTATCTCTTCGGAGATTACATGTGAAGTATATACAAAGTTTATTATTAATATATGAAATACTTAAAACAAAAACCTAATTTTACATATAATTTATAAATGTGTTTACGTGTTCCATTAAATCGCGTACCTAGTTGGTCATTCAAATAGTTGTAGTCTGTTTCATTCTATTCAGAGTCCGTTGCGCTAGAACATGAGCTAATTTCGTTACGTAAGATCGTCCATTACCGTCTCCAAAGAGACTTTTAAATATTTCACTAGTTTAAGATGACCCGGGCCTTCTGCTCGTGGAACGACGCAAGCTCAATATTCAGTAGTTTACATATACAGATATATTTTTTTCAATCCAGTACGAATACTAAAATATACGATCACATTTCGATACATTTACCGCTTTTTGAATATTCTGTAGCAAGTAAATACGCCAAAGCAAAAAATATCGCTGGAAGTAACGTGAACGAAAAATGCACGTTAAAATTTTATCACTGATTAAAAGTATATTGCGGCTAAACATATTTCCATACCACAAACTAAATAATACGTCATAATTGTAACGTAGTTTCATTAAAGCTATGGTTACTAGCGTTATAACAAACGGACGTGGTAAAACTGCGATTAAATTACATTCATTCTTACATTGCAATACATCAGCTCTTTTCTGATGTGCACATTGATTCGAGTTCGATGTTGATAATCACCAACTCATTTGCGGCTCATTGTGCGCTCACAAATGAGAACGAGATGGGACTACGGCAGATATTATGAATGTCCCGGGACAATTCTGATATTATCCTACGCCAGCACGACTGCTCAACTCGATAATGCCAATGGAGCACGCATTAGCACAGATATTACCAATTCACAGATGAACTACTAGAATCGACGATATTTAACTATTTCAGTTTTATCTATGTATGTGTTATATTATTCATTCACTTAAACGGTATTACTTTACGAGCTCTCAGCACCTTTCCTACAATGACCTATGCATAGTAAGTGTTACAGTGTCTATATTCAGCAGCGGGCTGCAAAAGGCTCATGGCGCTGATGAATCATCTCTGTTCGACACGGGTGTCTTCTCGGAATGAGAAGGGTTAAGCCCAGTTTGCCAAGTTGTCAGTGTGGGTTAGATTTTACAATTTTCCGAGTTCTTTATTGTATACCTACGAGTAGGCAACAAAAACATTCAAGCGATAGACTATGTATACCTAATAATTTACCGTTCAAATTTTTTGTATTTTATTTTTTTTACAATTCTACAAAAAACGTTTTTTGGATAGTCTCTAGTAAAATTTGAGGAATCATAATCAATCATAATATGAGTGATTATTTTTGGAATTTCCAATAATGACATAAAACTTGTTTTTGTGATATTTGCTTGTATTGTATTCTATTTAATCATTTCCAGGAAATTAGCTCAATTCGAATATAATATCGAACACTCATAATTGAATATAATATAATTCAGCTAATAATGTTAAAAATTTATAACAATGAACACTAAATAATAATACAGATGAATTTTATTATTATACTGAGTTAAAAAGGAAAAAAATATAAACATGAAAGGAAAATTCGAAAAGTATGCGACTCGTAGACCTTTCCTGTGAAGGAGCACAAACAAAACGCGAAACTTCATTTTCTTTGACTCGTCTAATCCATGTAAAGAAAGCTTTTTGTGCTTAAATATCGAGGCATTCTTTATTTGAATCTTGATATACATTCTTCAAATAATTTTCCTTGAGATTTTTATCTGTTATTATTATAACTGAAAACAAACCGTTTACTTCAGATAACTTACTCGTAGACTTAACTTCTATTATTTAGACGGCTTCTAAAAACATGCTCTGCGTAATTTGGGGCGATTGTAATGATAAAGAGACTACGTTTAGAGTCAAATTATGATTCTCTTTTATGATTGTTTCGAAGTTATGAACATTAATAACCTTTGTCATTGCATGACAGAAGTCATTAGACAAGCGGTCGTGAAGCTTGAATCCCGATAAGCCACACGGCGACAACAAATATATTGTATTTATAATTGACATATCCGTGTTGTGGCGGAGTAACAATACATCCCCCGACCCCGTGCCTATAGAGAAAATATCTTGAAATGCTAATGTGTGTTTAAGCATTCAAGGCGTTACTTTTATGTTTATTCCTACGATTTTGCCTTTTACATATTATAGGCATTTTACCATTAAATGTTTGAATATTATGTATTATTAGCTAGATTCAAAGTGTTATTTGTGTGAAATTCAGCTCAATACCTACACAGAAGCATTTAATAAACGTCGTCTAAGAATTTTCATCTCCTATCGATTATACCTAAACACTGTGAATGTTTCGAGACGAAAAATGTTACACATTTATTGTGCACTTACTGTGCCCGCGGCTCTGCTCATGTACTTGCTGCAAATTAAAAAAGTGTATAATTTCGTTTTTAAATAAAGGATTTTATAATTATAAACAACGTGCCTCCATGTCATCCGCTTACCACCTCAGATTTCCATCATTTTATTACTGCACCATAATTTTTGTTCCAGCATGATCTAAATTGCTCAGAATATTATTGTTTCCTAAAATTCCAATACATAATTATGTAAATCGAACCAGTAATAAGTGCATAAACTGGCAGACAAATACACATATGTATTTTATGATATGCCAGATGTATCATGTATATAATTATATTACTAAAATTATCACCAAAGGCAGCTTGTTCCGTAATCAATACATGTGTAATAGATGTTTTTAACATTCAATAGATGGCGCTAGGTGATGAAGCAATAAGTGCATTCATCACGCACGTGTACACTAATTACGATATCTTTTGTCAACATCGCATATTGTACAAGCGTTATCACCTAATCCGTGACCAAAGTCACATCGTATATTTTATCTCATTTAAATGCTTTTTATGATGATGATATAATAGTGTATCAGATGGAATAAATATACCTACAAGCGCCCTACATATTTTTTGAACATTTGAAATATTTAATCAATCATTGGGACTTGGAACTACATGAAAGATAGACATGTGACATCGTACAGATGGCATTGAAGCATACATTTTTACTACTTTAATTATTTTTATTATAACTATGTGATCTCGCCATCGATCAGACCATAATTGAACTTTACTTAGTTATTTTCTGGTGATATTAGAAACTTTGCTTTATCTTATATACTTCTAAATATTTCCAAGCAAAGTAAAGCCTATATGTCAATCTAGGAAGCAATTTATCTAGCTACCGAGTTTCATTGAAATCCGTTCAACTGTTCTAATATCCTTACATCCGAACTTTGGTAATTAACTTATTGATTGGATGTAGGTACATTTAATGATATACGTCAAATATTTAAGGTAGAAATGACTGTTTTTGTGATTTTCTGACAAGATACACTTGGCGCAAGAAAATGATAGCCACATAATCAACTCTTTCTATCCTTAGGCTTTTAGGTACGGGTCTATTTTTGAGAAGGATTAAGGCGCTAGGCAGTCTGGAGAACCAATACAAAATGACTGTTTTCACAAGTCTTCTAAAACAAAATTTAGAATGATAATCTAGAAAGTATGCAGATTGCCTCACCACATTTCCTTTCGTCATTTCAGCAAGCGATAATAATATTAACTGCGTGTATAAGTGTAACAACTGCGTATAATAAAATATCATTATGATAGATGATAAATATCCGCTTTGAATTTATGTTTTTACGTTAGTGTGGAATATCACCACCACCACCACCACCACCGCTACCACCACCACCACCGCTACCACCATCATCATCATTACTTTTATCGTTTCACAGTTGGACACGCCTCTCACCTCCAGATAACACTTGTGCAAAATTGTGGAAAGCGTTAAAATTACACTGTAAGTCGCGTAAAAAAAATGTGACTAGCAACAAATCTCGTGGAGCATTCAAATTGTTGGGAAAAGAGTACAAAAGGTTTAAACCCGGTTTCGTTTGGCGAACGCTAACTTGGCTGGACAAGTGAACTCAACCGAAATTCATTTACTTAGCGATGTATTCAAGCATGCTGGCTTGTTAATGTACTAATGTAATTCAATACCATCTATTAGCCGCAATAAATACTCAATAAGACTGCGTCGGTAATCGAGTGATTGCAAGCAGGCTAGAGATCCTGGGTTCGATGCCCGGGTGTGGTACTATTGAATTTTTTAAATTTGGAATTTCTCGCAGTAGTTCGGAGTACGTATTTCAACACGTTTTTGACAATAGTCTCACCCCTTACTATACGTATGGAATATAATATATGAGGCGTGGGAGTTCTACACTTCTCTGCCCACGCCTTCGTGCAAACGCTGCCGTGATGTTTAATTACGTTTATAACTATAATAATATGATTCCCAAAACTGGCACTGAAAAAAGCTAATACATTATATGTTAGCGATAGTCCCAAACGCACAGCTATATACTTACACATATGTGTAAGTACAGGTCTTATGCATATTAACCCAAGCTCTCGTGATAGATCGATGGCACCCATTCAGCTTGAATCAAGACTCCTTGTTGCCTTTACGCCACTGTATGGCATTAAACGCTATTGACAGCAGATTACGCGGCCTATAATAAGGGTTCACTATAAGGTCAATTTCGGATAATACCTCACCTAACTATGTCCTTTTTATAAGCAAAGTATAGCGCACACCAATCTATATAGCGCAGATAATACAGATACAGTATAGTACACTATAATACAGATATGTTAAAAAGAAAGGCGTATGATAGAGAAAAAATATGTATTACGTAATATCATATATTGGATAAGATAACAGAAACAGAAAACAACCTATTTTAAGGGCAGAAAAACTACTGAGACTTCTTTTACAGTTAAGCGGTTGTTTTCAGTAATTTTCATGAATTTTCATGAATTTGTGTGTAAAGTTTTCTTGGGTAAAACAACTTGTTTAGCTAGCTTAACAGCCGCCAAAAGGCAACGAGATTATATGTTTATAATTTTATTATCTCTTGGACATATTTGTAACAGAACAACGATTTTGTTCAATTATTATTATTAATAGACTGTCTCGTTGTTCGAGTGGTTGCAACTGATGATGGAGAGACCTTGGGTTCGATTTCTGGGTCGGTTAATATAAAATTTTTCTAATTTGAAATTCTTAGTAGTTGCTCGGATGCGTCTTGTTACTCGGATGCGTCGTTGTGGTCTAGATTTATTACTAAACTATTGTGCCTACCTCTTCGGGGAAATGCAGGCTTGATGTTATTTTATTATTACCTCGTCACGCCAAGCGTTTTACGAGTTGGCAGACAGCATAAAGTGTCAAATATCACAACTTGTCACACCTGACATGCTTCTTCTATATTCATTACCCTCTTCGTAAACGCGCACCGGTTTCCGACACTTACTCGTAGTTGTTGTCCAGCGTTTGACATTTTGACGTTCAAAGGGCTGACCGGCAGCCTCCTATGACCTCCAAAATTGGCTTTCATAAGGCTCAAGGGCATGAATTTCTGCAGGGTTTTTATTTGAAGAAACAGATGTGACCTGAATATTCAGTCGGACCCTCCGAATACGAATCCAGAAAGCCAAATATTTACCTTTATTACCCTTTATAATTATGTTCTACAAAAGTACTTTTCCACCCTTTCTGAAAAATATTCCACGATAGAAACGTTCAATTATTATTTTATATGCGAGCATTTATTTATTATATTTTTATTATGCTTCAATCATGTACCTTACATTAAAACAGCACTAATAATTACTTGAACAAAATCTTCAACAAACTATTAAGATGTAGGCAAGTTTTCGGTTGACTTTGCTTTTTATGTCCCCCTGTGTAAGAATTCGGAAACTGCGGCATATTTTATGCAGTGTTACTTCGTCGTAGAATAGCTCACGTACCGAATATATCGCGTGAACGCTGCAAGCAACGTAGTTTGCTCTGTTTAACATCGGTAATGCAAATACGTTATACCAAAATAAACACAACCCAATTCTATTTCATACAGTAATCAAAACAAAAACCTGTCGGGATTGTGTATTAAATGTAAAAGAATTATTATTATTTATCTAAAAAGAAAAATCGCAGTCATAAAAATTGTAGCAAAGGGTGCTATTGTTCAGAGGAAACATCTAAATATTAAGTTGAGAGTGTGATACCGCGTCAATCGTATAATAACATTCCGAAGAGAGTGACAAATCTAGAAGAACGTCAAGACTGCAAGTTGTGACTGTGTTCTCTGCCTACCTCGTGATGCACTTGGCGCAATGGTATAATACAGAAGTACCTATGCCGCATTGCTGCCGGCGTGCCGCATGAAGGCTATGAGAGGGTTCCAAACTTCACCTTAGGAGTCCGAGCCAGCCTCACCTATCCGTGTTGCTTCCTACTAGACAACAGACTAGGCCCTAGCGACTGGCTGATATAGGCAATGTAACTAGGCACAGCTAGATACCCTGCCTCCGGGACACGAGAAGCTGTGCCCTACGATCCTCAACCCATGTCCAGCGTGAGGGTTATGGGCAATAATAGAGTATATTGTTAAGACTGAGACAAGGTACTGAACGTGATTTGTTAATGTCTCATAAGTACCACCAGAAATAAAATTATTAAACACTTCAGTTCTTGTTAGAAACACATATTGTATATTACATTTTATGGTAGTCAAATTATATTCTAGATTCAATTAATAGGTAATATTTAATTAATTAAAAGTAAAAGCTGTTCATGCCTTTAATTGGCGTACACATTTGCCTGTATTCGATTACATTATAACCTCTTATAAGTATTGTGTGTATTGCTGTTGGTGTGATTATAATTAAATAAAAAAATAAAAAAAAATTGTCGTGGACGCGATTACGATTAAAATAGATTAATAGGTAGTAAAAAAACATGTCGAGTCATTATAAACAAAGATAAAAATGAATCCGTTTTCGGTAAATGTGGAACTTGGGTAGGTAAGTCGAGCATTTCTCACGGCAAGACTGTCCCGGTGGTTTAACACAAACTATACGCATTAATTAAAACTTTGCAAAGAGCTAACGGGAACAGACGAGACAAGATGAGTTTGTTATTGAATAAATAACTTCCAGTCGAAGGCTACGAAGGAAATTAACGAATCTCGACCGAGTGGGTGGCGGGGCCCGTCTTTTACGTGGCGGTGGTTTAATGAGAACATTCGTGAAGTCCACCGGATAGAATTCAATTAGGAGAGAGGAGAGAGCTACAATCGAGCGGGCGGTGCCTTTTTAGTTTAAATTGTACAATAACATTTAAATTCAAATTCTACGATACCTTTTAAGATCAAATAGTGCAAAAAAATGAAACAACGTATACTATTATCTTTTTTTAAAATTAGGTTGATAGTACCACCCGCAGACTTCTCGAGTCATCGAATAATTTGTATATGAGTTAATAGTGTGGAACGCGAGTGGGCTTATTTTGTGTGTTCATAAGCTGTATCATAAATCTTATAGTACCTTAGTTTGTAACATTCAGAGGAATTAAATGACATCATCATCATTAGCCTATTGCAGTCCACTGCTGGACACAGGCCTCCCCTGATGGGTTATGCCCACAATCCCCACGCTGGGCATGCGGATTGGGGATCGTAGAGCACAGCTTCTCGCTACCGCCTCCGCTGTTGCTCATTGGCGACCGGGGCATGAAGCTGTGCCTAGGCTGACCGCATCATACCGCGTTTATCACATCACGTTTATCATCGCCACATCATGTTTATCACACTAAGGCCACAATAGTGGTTAGTATGAACATATTAGTTATTGACATTTATACGCTTCAACCACTCAACAACTTTACCACCATCGCGCCAAAATGTAAGTGCACTATCGTTTTCGAGTATCTCCGGCGGATCCGCGACGCAATTTAAGAGGGAATTCGTTTCATTTTTCGAAACGAAACGGAACTGCCCCGAGCGTTCGAGTCTAACCGTCGTCGTCGGTATCGGGAAACTTATTGCGGCGATTAGCGACCGTCGTCCGGGCGCCGGTCTAGAGTTTCTGTGTTCGTGAGCCGACCGCAAATGGACCTGTTGTGGTGCACGAGTCATCAGAACCCGGCGCTGATTAACGAGGGTCAACTTGGAGAGTTTTATCTACTTGTCTTTTAAACGGTCTAATCACCACTTCATATTTCTATAGTCAATTACAATTGTTGTTTATTATTATTATATGATAAAGTTATCGTTAGGCCGCGATCGCTCTAAGTAGAAACAAACCACCGATGTCTCCTGTGATGGACCACGCATGCTTACTTAGTATTGCGTTGAAGAGTCCTAGATTATCTATATTACCTGTATTACCTAATTTACTTGTATTACCTATATTATTTGTACCTTGTATTTGTAAATGTATTAACTGTAGGTACCTGTATTACTCAGATTACCTATATGTGTAAACAGAGACTTATTATTATTCTTATATCGTCACGGTCCCCTCCAAACTATGTCACAAGAAAATGTGCAGAATATCCCCATCATTTCACACGTGTCGCTCTTCTTCCACATTCATTAATCTCTTCGTACACGCACTCCAGTTTTTCTACCGTAGAAGTCAGCGATAAAGGGTTACATTTAACGATCAACTTCCGGTCAATGTTCCGGATGTCCATTTTCTGCTACGATAATTTGTTTTGTAACTATGATATGCTACAATAACTTGTCCATCATCGTAAACTGATAGAGGAGTTGCTTTTCGTCTCGAAAATGGTTTGGGCTTCTAAGAGATACAATTGAATCAACCACCAAGCTGTAGCTGTGATAAAGTTTGTAAGCTCGCTGCTGAGTTCATAAAACTTTTTACCATATAAAGGGTCGATTACATTTTGTTCCATGTCGGTATATCAAAGAAAACTCTTTTAATATCTAACTTATGTTATTGACCATAAAATTTTTATCTCTATTGAGGCTCCTCCTCCGCAGCAGATTCAACACTTTACTATCTTTTTGGCAATTGTCAAGTATTTGCGGACAATCAAAAATTGTCTTTTTACTTACAGCATTAGTCTTGTGTTTTTATACAAAACAATGAACAGTGTCCCTTGGCTAAACAAATCGCTCCCTAGTTCAAAAGCCCAAGTCAGGGCACAGGACTTTGCGTTAACCTAATAGCTTGTAGCGAATGGTTCAATTCGTTCGTTGTTTACGCTCGGCCAGGTTGCAATGGCGTTCAATAAATCAATTCCAGTAGTTCTCGTTCCTTCGTTATATCCAATCGTTTCCGAACGCATTCGCTTGTTCTTTTTTAACTACCATTGCACAGTGCAATATGCAAGATGTAGCCAATTAACGTTTTTAGACTAAAACAACACGAAAAAATTTTTTAATCGTAAAAGTCGCAATCAACGAGGGTGGGAATCAAAGATTCCATGACCGATTACGATTGAATCGTGTTAACCTTGATTGTGAAAGACCATCAACGACATGCATAATTTGTCATTTGGGTGGAATCGGTCTAATTGTAAGTTTATCACGGTCTTCAGTTTTCGATTATGAGCGTGGGACCTTATATAAATGCTTCTATATAATCGTCAACATCCAAGTTTCGCCTAATTGATACTTGAACTGAGGTTTTTATCGCCGAGCGTTATAAAATTGTATTATCGTTTTCCTCGCAAAAAGAAATTATAAAGCAGCTTTCGACAGAATTAAAAAGCTTTTTAAGCAAGATGCCCGAAGCTAGCCGGAAGTTGGCGTAACTTCGGCAGCGAGTACTTAGAGTTTTCGCACACTTTGCATTTATTTGTATCGATTCGATTACAAATTAATCATCAACATGGTCTTCTTCGGAAGTTATCGTTCTATTGTCGGTCAGTAGTGGTCTCAGGTTTAGGGCTACAGTTTTTTACACAAGAGCCAATATGGATTTGCAGTCCTCACGCTCTAGAGAAAATTATGGAGAATTCTACGTGTGCAGGCGTTCGCCATTATTTTTTCCATCGTTACAGACACTAATTATTGTTATTATTCTCAAAACACACATAATTTTGTAAAAAGAGTGTTCGGTAGAAAAAAAAAACGTGTTCGGTAATATTTGAACCTAAACCCCCTATGCAATATGCAAGTCTGAATTCAAATGCAAATGGAAATGTGCAAATTAATATTAATCTTAAATGGACAATAATAATATTTAACTGGCCCGTTAGTGCAGTGGTTAGTGAACCTGATTGTTGCGCCGGGGGTCGTGGGTTCGATTCCCACCCAGAATAA
>DWDV01002117.1:0-12060 GCA_018245615.1 Mimoniades ocyalus
TTCTACATTCCTCTGCCTACCTCTTCGGGGATTACAGGCGTGATGTTACTTTTTTTTTTTTTCTTTTTTTTACATAATAATCAAAAGTAAAAGACCAATAAACCGTAACATATATAACAAATAAAATGAGTAAAATAATGTGCTACATAAACCCATATTTTAATTGTGCATAAAATACGTTTTAACTATAGAACAAATAATTATTAGAAATGACGGGTTTGAGTAAGAACTCCTCTTGTTCTTAGATTTTAATTTAATACTTCATAATTCTCTGTCTCTGTCAAAGTACACATCGACAAACGACTCAATTTATCGAAAAGTTTAGTTTACCAAATATTTCCATTTCGACGAGTCGTTCTTAATAATTTCTAGAAATAGTTAATGCTTGAACTAATAAATCGTTTAATCATAGCCTCAATTTGGTAGATCTTATTTTTGTGACCCTACCTGGAGAGTCGATGTTATCAGGAAATGACGCCACATGTCGAAAGTCGGTACCAGTCTTCAGGAGTTATTGCCAGCGTAATTGCAAGCGCGACTGTTTATCCAGAGGTCGTGAGTTCGATCTCCGGTCGAGTACTCTTGAATCTTTCTTACATGAAATTACCAATAGTAGGACATTGTTTGGATGTGTCCGATGTATAGCAACAGACTCACGACCTACTCCAAGTGAGACGTAAATGTAGTTACGTTTTTACTGGTGACACCTAAGAGCATGTTAACTCCTCTGCTCTATCTTCGGGGATTATACGCGAAATGTTTTTGCGATATTTTTCGCTCTGGTATTTTTATCAATAAAAAGTTATAATCGCAATAAGATTTCTACGAGACATTTCTAGTTTTTATGCGTTCTATAGTCTCAGTTAGTAATGCACGATTAACCCGGATTCCGGTGTCTTGCAGGCAATTTATTCTTTCCTTGTTTCAGCGTGTACATCTCTATTTGTATATATCTTGTGTAATATCTCCTACCCTTGTAGAGAAGGGTGGTGAAATATGGACGAAGCTTTTCGCAATAATGCCTTCCTAGCCTTTTGTCGGTGAATTGTAGCGCATATCCCGAACATTGTTTAGGTGGAAACTAACCTAAAATAAAGTTTTGCTTTTTTATTTTTATTTTTTTCGTTATTTATTCTTTTATTTAGAAATCGTGGATATTTAGATTCAGGTCAGTTACATATTCGTGCATGTTAAAATTAAAGGATATCTTTATTGAATGAGTCCACAACTAATTAGAAATGAGCAAGAAATTATATACGTACAATGATATAAATGTTATTTCTAAAATCACATTTCAGCATTATTAATTATTTTAAAAAAAAAAAAGATAATCTAATCAGTACTAATATTAAAGAATGCTTGTGTGTGTGTTTTTAATAGGGCGATATAAAAATAAAATAGCGATTGAAAAACGACTGAAAGAAATGAATCAATTCGCAGACGTTCTTAAAATGTCAATTAAAAGGGGTTTTTGCTATTTTTTATTATATATATGAAGTCCACGCACACATTGAATGTTGTTTGACCTCTTTACTCTCTGCGTTCCCTGTAAGAGACCGAGCGAAACGATGTGTACAATAAAACGCATACCTATATAATATATGAAAAGGTCTGGCGCTAGAGTTAATTTATTCAAAACCCATTTTTATTATCTGCCAGCTTTGTTTATGAAATGTTTATTATTTATTCGTACGACATATTTTTCAATACACTGTCATTGTTATTAAAATGATAACAATTAATCTTATAATATTTTTTATCGATTATTACTTTTGTACAAAAACTATTGCAATTGTGTTTTGAAATTTATTATTTTGTCTATAAAAAGTACTCGTTCGACCACCGGCGTGAAACTGAAAGTACTCGCTTTTAATAGTAGCCGGTAAAGCTTAATTTTATACTAAACTGTGATTAAACATTGTTTTGTGATTGATTAATAGGAGATGTTGTTTAAATATTATTGAACATCTTTATTATAGTAGGACTTAAATAATATACACTTATATTATGCCGACTATTCCCATCCGGATAAGTAGGTAGTGAGTAAGAATTTCCATCAACTTCCGTCCCGGTATGGCAAAATTTTTATGCTTGTACATGCTCTTTATTAAAGGTACTTTTTACATGGCCCTTCTTTTGAAACTGTTGGCCTTCGATTTTCAGAATTGTTATTGCCCCCAGTCTACCTCATCCGATTATATTCATTCCCATAAAGATATATATTGTGTATACCTAATAGTAAACGTGGGAGTGTGCTACATTCCTCTGCCTACCTCTTCGGGGATTACAGGCGTGATGTTACAATTTGTATAATAATACTAAATGTAAATAATTATTAGTATACACACTTCATATCTTCACGCCAAATACAGGATATGGTGATCAAAAAGCAAGAAACGCGGCAGGTCTGAAAGATATTTGGCGATCGGTGCTCTTTGCTTACCCCGTAAATATTGCCAAAGGCATAGTTAATTTGCCTTGTCTGTCAATTTGTTACGATTTCATGTTAAAACCGCTAACCAAATTTGTTACGGTGATAGCTGGAATTATGAGAAAAGACACTGGTTCCATGTAACATTCCATGAAATATTTATTTAAATGAATTCTTCATTAATCTAGACCAGCTACCATATATGGAATCTTCTCTGGAACTCCACTCATAATTCCATAACGTAATTGATGTCCCACAAACGATTAAAATCTATCATATTTGATCGCGCACGTTTAAGCAAGTACCCGTTGGAGTATCATTTGCATATTGTCGTTGAAGTACTACGCTCTACAGTAATAAATTATTAACAGTAACTTCATACGACAGTGTTTTATTATGACTTAATGTATGAGTTTAAAACATAATAACATGACGCCTGTAATCCACGAAGAGGTAAGGTAAGGTATATTACATTCCAATGTTTCACCAGTTATATTCACGTCCCACTATGGAATAGCTGGTGAGTCTATAGCCGTACACCGGGCACATACCCAGACTCCGAGCCACTATTAGAATTTTCGATTTAGAAAATTTCAACAGTACTCGACCTGGAATTCGAATCCAAGACCTTTTCGGCAGTCGCACTTGCAACCACTTTAGCAACGAGGCAGTTATTACTACACTCCTCTGCCAACCTCTTAGGCCGGTCGATTACAAGCGTGATGTTACTTCACTTATAATTAATTGAAATATTCACTTACTATCAAAGTTAACGAAAATCAAATCTAAACGTTGATTTTAAAACGAAACCAAGCACTCCGTACAAAGGCCATAAAACACCGTTAAAATTCCTATCGACACCAAACTATTGGGATCCGTGAGAAAAGATTACATTCACCGAACATCTATCACCTGCAACAATGGATTGAATACATTAGAATACTATAAAATCTCAGATATGACAGCGCAACGAAAATATTTAATCTCATTAAGAATACAAAGAGCGATCGCACGCATCGATTGAAAATCAACGAATACGAATACTTACACACGTCGGTATGCACATCCTTTATGGGGGTACACGTTGAAATTATTCACGAAGACGTTGCAAAACATAAAAATGCAAAGTATTCAATGTAGATATTCATATATTACGTCCGATATGCAAATGGCCGGTATTCTGTTACCGGGTCCGGAAGAGCAATTTTGACACTCCGAAGAATAGCCAAACCCTTCTTTTTTACTTTTTTATTCAAATTAAACGATCCCTCTTTTCTCTATGGATATCCAAGCGGACAGATAGAAAAGGTTGTTTTTTTATCTTAATAAACACGTTAATGTATTCATGGATTTTACAAGACTCGTGAGAACTTTGTAGGCATAGTGAGAGACGTGAGAATCATGTCTTTGTGATGTAATCGATGGGGTTGGGCATTGTGGAAAGCTGTGTCAACATTTTGTAGTATGCAAATGTCTGTATATCGTAGCCGTAATATTGTGGGAGTCCATTTCGCTTTTAAATATTCACTAAATCGAGCCACCTTTCATATATTTCTGAATGACTAAAACGGCCCAACAAATGGTAGTAGGAAAATATTCTATTTTTGCTTAATATATTCCACCTGTTCGACTATTTTATATTGATCAATATATTATTGACACACTTAGCCAGTCAAATTATAACTCATTTTCATATTGACGATATTATTTTAAAATAATAATTACATTAGAAAAAAAAACCTTAGCTAATTAGGACGAAAATAAATTTTGTTCAAATTAAAAAAAATGTCATTCGAATAAAACTCATAGCCAATGTTATTTTAAAATTCGAACGTCTTGAACCCTTCCGTGTTCATTCAAATTCAAATTTCAATCCCGGTCGCGAGCAGGTGTGGGTAGGCGACGTCTTTTGAAAGAATTTCCGTTCAGCCAGTGTTTTAGACTATAATTTTCTTTTGAACACTGCATATTATGATATACTTCAATCTTCATTTTAAAGTTCTGTGAATTCAACGAAACAAATAATAAATATCATATTATTTTTTTGTTTTCGCTCTGAAGTAATTTTAGTTTTAGTAGAATATGAATAAAATTTTAATTAAGATTACTGAATTATCTCAACTAATAAATATCCTTTTGATTTATATTTTACTACAAAATTAAAAAAAAACAAAGATGATAATAGCGTTAGTTTAATATTGTAGTATGTGTAGTTTATGCCGTCGACTAAATATTTTGTTTGATATAATTTTATATTTTTGTTTTTATTATTCGTGGAAACGACCCCTACAAAATGTTATCCCGTTACTAAGTCATTCCTGTATTGTATCTAAAATAATAACACACCTGGGCAGTTGAGACCGGCTGTGATTTTTTCCTGTCACATCCGCGCCTCATTTGCATGCAAAGGGTTAATTCTTCGCGATTATTTGAGCTCACGCATATTTTTAATTATTCAAGGGTTAGCTTAATGTATTCCATTTTTGAAATGCAGATTCGTTGCGAATGTATTTTTTGTGCGAAATGATTTCAGTGTGTCATCGAATTTTGTGGAGTGCGGAACATTTTTGGTGTAATTAACAAGTGTTAGTAAAAATGTTTCAAGCGAATAATTTTGCTTAGAACGCCAATTATCTTAATTGTTGACTTCGAGCAATTCAACCAATGTTGATAACAATAGGTATGTAGGTAATTAGAGATATCTTTGTACCTAATTCTAGAGACCTGTGTCGTTGACCTCAATTCTCACGTAATGTCGAATGTTAGGCACGCTACACATTGTATACAGATTGATAGCATCTCTATAATTATCAATTGTGGAGACCTAGTTAAAGGTGTCAGTTGAAATAATTGAAGTTTAATCATGTTAATTAGAATATACGTATTAATTTTCATTCTACACACGACAGTAAGTAAGTTGCAATTTAGTACTTTGAAGTGAGTTAAGGAGTAATACAAATTTGATGTACCTACCCACAAGAATGAAAATTTAGTATTTTTAAATTTCGAAGCCAAGTATATACCAACTAGTGATGTACCAGCAGCGGCCATGCATCACGGATAATGATTGGATTTGCCCCGCCTACGTCATCAATCACTTGGCAACATTGACGCGAAGTGGGTGGCAGGATCGTCCAGTGTAGTTTGATCTGTGACCTTTCTCTATTTCACGGATTTTTATTCTTGTGTATCAAATTTTGTGTATAAAGTGTACATTTCAATATTTCACATCATAAAGTTATTACTGTAATTACACCTAGAAATACGTTTTGACTAAGCTTGGATAGTTTTGATTCGATAATTTTGAATGGAATTAGCGAACGTTTTTTAAATGCCTCTAAAAATGTGTTTAAGTCGTATATATATACGATTAATTTCATTTCATTTTGAAATTTTGAAAAGTGAAATGGTAAATTTAATGTATTTGTAATCGCGCCGAGTTTTAGTACAATTTTTGGAAAATACATGTTAAATTTATTTTTTATGAAGTGAAAACGTAACTAATCTTATAGAGTTTTCACATGCTCATTTGGATAAAATGTTAGACGTTTCTTCTGAAGTCTGAACCGGTGGAGGTCTGGTAGAATTGGTCCGCGACAAGCAAGGGAGGGAATATGGCGGATCCATTGTGTCTTGTTGGGGTTGGTAATGTCTTGGATGGTTGACTATAAACTAAATTATGTTTTTACCCGCGTGTGTCGGGGGTGGCTCTGTGGAAGCGAAATTCTATTAGTTTTTTTTATATATATATATATATATATATATATAAGTCTCTGAATTCTATCTCAGTTACCGCCAGTAAAAATAAGACAAACACAAATTAAGTTGAAAATTATCAAAATTCAAAATTATTGAAAATTTTCATAAAATTCAGCATTTTAAAATACATATTAACGCACTACCTACCCCGTGAGTCACTTGGCGTGATAATTTGATAATACTAGTAATAATACGCTTTTAATTTACTTTGCATTTCATGAAGTGAATAATATAATTAAGCGATGTAAACTTTTCTTTTATGTTCAATAAAATGACATTAATTATCTGTGGAAACCTACTTGTAACTTATGTGCTTGTACTTACGAGAACGACTCAGGCATTTACTTAGCGTTGACGTTAATTTCCTATTAACACGGTCGTATTTTGAAACAGTTCCAATTGTTTACACATGTTTATTTCCGTATACCTCACATTTCGTATACCTACGTTATAATTTGAACGATAAAATTATTTAATTATTAGACTACCGCCTTGGTTGAGTATACTACGCTCCAAAGACTCGCCAGTTGCGTTTACGCCCCACCATGGAATAGTTAGTGAGCCTATTGCCAAAACCGGGCACAAATATAAACTTCGTGCAACTACATACTAGAAATTCTAAGAGCAATCCAACAGTTGCCGAACGGGCAATCTAATCCAGGTCGACTCGATCAACAGTCGCACTCGCAACCGCTGAAGTAAAGAGGCGGTATAAATAAATAAAAATGTATATGTGTCGAAGGTACTTGAACGCAACGCAATAATAAAGAAGGCAGAGCCACCGAGCCAGGGGGTAATCCCGGGGAGGGAGGCACGAAATTGAGACGATATAAGAAGATTACGCTGATGTACTACGTGACATCTTACCTATCTCGCGTCTACTTGGCTTTTATTATTTTTTTCTTTCATTATATTTAGCTCCCGAGCTAAGTGCTTATCATTATTATTGTATTTTCGTAATTCACTGCCTTGTTGGTCTAGTGGGTGCAGCTCGTTTGCCGAGCGACAGCTTCGGTTCGATCCTCGGACCGAGTCAAGTATTTGTGGATTCTTTTTAAATTTATATTCCTAATACGAGTACCTAATTGTGGACATAGCTAACATAACTGACGAAAATTGAAAGTACCTACTGCCCTCCTCTGCATACCCCTTCAGGGGAATACAAGCGTGATATTATGTTATTATTATATCGTGTCCAGAATTTATTAGATGGGTACTATTTACTATAGCGTCAAGCAAGGTTTTTAGGGCATAAATGAAGAACAGTGAATAGTAAAAATCTCTATACTTATAAGACTAAATAGGTACTTGTCAATAATCGTGTCTTATCGAATGAAACACGTTTGAAACGACACGTCTTAATACACCTTACATCCGACTATCGGATTTTAAACTAAGTGTGTACTATGATAAGTACAGCTTCACACACACATACATATATTTTTTGATGTATACTTATGTAGTTGTAAAGTAATGAGTGTCTAATTGATCTGTGCATCATTAAACGATTACTAAAACTACTAAAAAGTATTACAAATTATCTTACTGAACCAAAACCAGGTTCTGTACTGTAGTAAGTATTCCCATTTTTTACACGTTTACACTCGCATTCAAAATTATTATCCTGTAGATCGCAGTGCAAACCTTTAAATATACAGCCATGCACTCAAATAATAAGCGTATGAAACTTAATTTAAAAGTTGTGTTATTTACAACAAATCTCCGAAAACCAATATCTTCGAGTACAATATAGGTACCTATACGTAGGCCGGCGTGGCGCACCTGACGCGTCTCACTTATGTATATAGCTTGGGACGATAAGGCTGTGTTACATTGGGAAGGAAATGAGGCAATGGCGTTTTATATTGTAATTATAAAAACTAGTTTCAATTTAAACATTTTTGTTTTAAAATTTTAACGCCATAGTTCACCGCGTTGTATACGCGTAGGTTAGAAATCATGAAATATATTCGAGAAACTTATGAGGACTGCTTCATTGGTGAAGTGCCAGCGACCGCGACTATCGATCGGGAGGTCCTGGTTTGAAATCCTGTTTACAATTGGATTTTTCTAACTAGAATTTCTAGTTGAAATTTTTAGTAGTGGCTCCGGAATCATGATTTGTGTCTTGTCTAAGAAGCATATTATATGTATGTCTTGATCGAAATACAAAATTTTTAGTACCGAAACTTAATATTACATTAATACAGTTATTGGCTCATTGATTCTTATACTGAGGTTCTGACACTTAAGTTCTGCATGTTAAAAGTAAACATCTCAAAGAAACTTTTTATCAGGGAATAATTTGGCGTTGTGGACGCGGCCTTACCACCCCGGCTTATGTCCCTATTTCCATACATATGAGATACCGATGTTAGGAACGAAACGAAGCTTACACGAGTCATTGTTACTTGAATTTTTATTTCGCATAAACAAGGCTATTTTTAACGTGAAACAATAATGGCTGTAATAATTTGTTTACGTTTTATGGGTGTGGTTTTATGGGTTTGGTCGATGTGTATACTAGAGGCGACCGTCTCAGCCCTCAAGAGTAATGACGCGTTTCTGTCTAGCCTTGAAGTTGTTTGCAAGCCACTATGGATGTAAGCGGCCATTTGTAATTACTGCCAGCTTGATTTTAACTCTCTTCAACTAAAGACAGAAAATTCTATGCAACACTTCATGATATGTGTAAAATCTTAAAGCTACCAGCGAGGCAGACGAAGACTTCCCATTCTAAGAGATCCGTGTACAAGGGAATGATAACATTAAAAAAAGATATGTGTGATAATACAAAAATATCTTCTGTAGGTACCTATAAATAAATCAAAGGTTCTGTATAATATATCGTATAAATCCACTATACTTTATTAAAGGGCATAAATACATGAAAATTCTTTGAACTGAACACATTTTAGGGTTTACCGGCATTTCTTTATACATGCACATTGCCACGACTATTTCCCATAGGCTTAGGCAGAGATTAAGGATTTCCAGCTGCTACGGTATTAGTATACTTCTTTCGCCTCTTCCACATACATTAAGGCCGCCATATTCGTTTTCTGAAATAACTTTTGGTCTGGCCCTCTGTTAAGTTGTATTCGATTGGGATCCAAGTATTTACATCTAAGTCAATGCCATGTACAATTACTTTATACTGTAAGTTATATATAGGTACATGAAATAATATTGAATGTGTTATAAACTTTAATACAATCACACTTACAAGTGAAAATATTTCATGGACGCTTTGTGTTTAGTCTATGACGATGTATCTAATCTCGCCAATGAGGTTAATGTACGTACGTTAACGCAGAGCTATGCACAGTTGTGGTCATCAAAACAAAAATTAAAAACTAATTAGTACTGGTACATTCCTTACTCACGAAAAGCCGCACCATACCTGAGTCAGTTACGTTGAGATGAACTCTTCAATTATTAATGTATACATACGTGTGCAGTTGTCATAATTAACTGCTTTGGTGAATGGTCAATTTTTTTTCTTAAAAATACAACTCGTTTCTAAAAATACAGTTCGTCATAAAAATACAGCTTGTTTTTTAAAATACAATTTGTTTAAAAATACAGTGTGATTTAGGGATACAGCTTGTTTCTAAAATGACAAGTGAATACAGATATGCATGTATTTTGTGATTATTTGGTCTCAGTCTTAGCGATACGACATATTAGATTCAACAAATTGAATGTTCGTGTAAATTTGTCATCGTCAAATTGATGACCAAATACTATATTGCATACATAAGTGTTTATTATAAAGTCAATAAAGTATACAAAAATTGTAGAAATTTGCGAATATCTGGCTACAGTAATGTTGGGTACAGCGCGCATGTAGAGCTTTTATTTCTTTGTTTCCATCCGTCTGGTTTCATTCTAGTAGAGTTTTCGTTTAGATATTAAAAGCTTAGCTGCCACCGTCCATGAAGAAATACATGCATAAAATGAACCTCGCATAAAAACCTTATGTACATATGTACATACTCGTATGTGTTATTAAAATGTCATGGTCATAAAATGAACCACGCATAAAAACTTTATATACATACGAGTACATATGTGTTATTAAAATGTCATATGTCGATAGCCGGCTTCGTTCTCTAAATTATAGTGTGTACTAGTTTTCATTGTGAAAATAACGACCTGAAATATAAATACATATATATGTATGTTCATGTTTTAATATTTTCCTTAAAATAAACAGATGTATACAAATATGATAACAAAATACCGGAATATTTTAATATAACAGAATATCGAAACAGTGAAAGCTCGTTTCACAATATAATCAACAATAATTTACTGTAATGGCGTCGAGGGCCGATATATCACGTGACGTCATGGCGCGTGTGGCCGACGCGAAAATATTGCGATGCATCAAAACTGCCAAGGCGGAGTGGGAGAAAAACGAACTTCCCTATATTACACGGCGCAAGAGATGAACGAACAGCTAATAATATGTTTTTTTGTATCAAAAGGCATAGCAAACAGGCTGACGACCTGATGGTAAGTGGTCGCCAACGCGTTGACATTCGCAACAACAGAAGTGTCACCCATGTGTTGCATGCCGTAAATTTCTTTACCCTAAAACAAAATAAATGAAACAGAAATGTTTAACTCATATAACAAATTCATTTAGTGTGAGTCTCAATTAGTATTTCATCATCAACGCTTTTATCGGTTCTGTGTTAAACATGGGTGTGCTCTCTGAATGAGAGGGTGGAGATGGAGACCATGCTGTACCACGTTGGTCAAGTACGGACTGGCAGGCTACACACGCGTTAAAGAAACTCTGTCGGAAGGCTGAATTAGTAACGACCAGGATGTCGTTGCTAAACTGATATATAAAGAGGAATCATAATGTTTAATAAATATTACAAATTCCTATATTACATGTTGCGACTAGTCTATAATAAGAATAAGTGTATTATAAAATAATAATATCCTACCATCAGAACAAATTTTAACATAAACAGTTTAAAAACGAACGGCTTAATTGTTATTGTAATTAAATTATACTGATTTATTAAGACTTAACTTTGTCAGAAAACTGAGTAGGTATTTACAGTTGGTTAGAAGTTAGATGGAGTAGCTATAATTCATATAATTAATGACACTACAACTGAGATTCTGCTCAAAATGGACTCAATAAGCGTTAGTTCTAAGACAGAATTTTTTTGGCATCAGATTAATTAAATATGATCAAACTCTATAACTTACATCCTCTTACGCCTATTGAATACCGATTTCTCCTCGTCAGGTTCATCACAATGAGAAATATTTACCAATTCATCAGGTACATTATACAGTATAAATAATATTATCGTTTCCAATACGCTAGCCGCGATAATCGTTACACTTGCACCACCAACAATATTCTTTGAAGTGCGCGAGGGTGGATTGCGCCTTGAAAAATGCTCGCCTGAGCTCCGTGAAGACGAGTAAATGTATTAGAATATCCAACTACGTAATAACGTTCTGCTGCCGTAATGGGATATTTGAACCATTGTTGTTATGCTACTATAAGGCTGACTGATGGTGAATAATACATAAGACATTTTTACATACGTTTTATTAATACTATTATTATCACTATTCTCTTTTATTTTTAATATTATTATTAAATCATCGAACCACCTTCCTTGTTGGTAGGCAGAGAGTAAAGAGCACTAAACGTCTCTATAATTACAGACTTCACGTGCTTCTCTTGTCACTTCTCAAATCACTCTTTTAATACAGACTTTTACAGAATTTAACTTCTGTTGAGTTGCCACCGATTGAGTCAGCGGACTCGGTTGGCAATACACAACTCTGTGCTTACTCCAACGCTACTTTATGGAAGCGAGAGCTGGGTA
>DWDV01002118.1:0-12058 GCA_018245615.1 Mimoniades ocyalus
ACGATGATTCATTAAAAAAGTTTTCCACTCAGACTGCCTCGTTAGTCGTGTTGGTTGCAAGCGCGACTGCCGAACGAGAGGTCCTGGGCTCAAATCTCAGGTCGGGCACTATTGCGTATGTCACGTTTGTACTTAGAACGTTTATACTGATATCTTGATGTGTATTTAATGCAAAATACATGTTACCTACACGCCAACATTTCAAATTTTATTTTAAAATTTTTATTTATTTTCTTTATTAAATATTCCTTTATTTATTCTTTATTTTTGTAAACAAAGGGAGGACTTAATGCCATTATATATATTTATATTTACTTTCTTTTATTCAGTGCGGCTAATCTACTAATTAAGAGTCATGCTATAACCAGAGAGCCATACTATAACTTTGAAAGATAGGAACAAAAATGAAAACACGTTGAGTGTGTGAAACCACGCCGTAGCAAACATAGGACGCCCTCCGGCCAGGTGGGATGCCGGAAACATACTACAAGTAGAAACTGGATGCCAAGCCAAGGACAGGGCGTGGTGACGCTCATTGGCGGTGACCATGTCCACGAGTGTGTTGAACTAGGCTGATAATGATGATTTATTTTTTTCTACAGCAAGTTTTCTGCGGAAAACATTCTAAAATATTAATTTTTGCATTGTAGTCGTTCAGATCCGATGAGACACAATACTTGTAATGGATAGAAGTATTCTGATTGATGGAAGTATTCTAATGGATGGTAGTGTGTATGTGCCTAAGTTACAGTTTATTTAAAAAATATTGTTAACTTATTTCATCCAATTGTACGTCATCAAAGGCATCAACAATTTTTCCAATAATTCCGTGCAGCCGTGTTCATGACGTCATAAGCGCGTCACAGCTTATCTGTGACGTGCAGTGACGTCACAATCACAGTACGAGAATGACATGTCACAATCGCTATCTGATCGCAATACGTCAAGTTGAGTTCCGTTTGTACAGGACGTGACTATTAAGGTGCCTATGCACTACACGGATCAATCAAACTAACGTCATAACTGGAAATAGGTTTCTTCAATCGGCTAGCGTTGTATTCGTTCGTGGATTGTCATTAGGATCCTAAAACTTACTTACAATTAAGCTTACTTACACTTAAGCTTCTTTAGACTTAAGCTTACTTACACTTAAGCTTACTTAGACTTAAGCTTACTTACACTTAAGCTTACTTACACTTAAGCTTACTTACACTTAAGCTTACTTAAGCTTTACTTACAGTTTAGAATAACCCGACGGCAAATGAAGCAGACGCTTGGAAATTTTTCAGTTTCGGCGACTAATGCAGACCACGTCCACTTTTAATTTACTGACTGCAGAAATAAAAATTCATGAACATCATCGTCAAACATCGTCTTCATGAACATTAATATTCACCTCTCCCCTCCTACTCTATCTCTCTCTCTCTCTTTCTTTTAATAAATTAATATCAACCTACGTAAAAATTATTATCAAAGCCAAAACAATAAAAACAATAAATAATGATATCACAATCAACATGAACAGTGTATGTCTATAACGCTATTAAAAACCAACTAAACATTAACACTATTAATAAAAATATAATGGCCGTCGAGTATTTCGAAAATGGCAGTGAAACCAACGTGAAGCTCGTTTTACACATAATTTCCCATGGTGTTTCTCCATAAAAACCAAAGGCCCAAATGATATAAACATATCGCAGGTGTTCATAGACGTGTTTACCGAAATCGGGTGTGGACAATGTTATCATTTACCGAATTTGTATCGAACGGTATTAGTAGGTATTAATATTCAAAATGTTTTTTTCCCGCGGCAAATAAAACAGCTATCTTTTTTATTCATCACAACACATTACTCCTTTACGAAAAGGTTGTAGTTTTTAATAAGATATTTGCACTCTATTTATACGTATGGAAATTAATCATTACTTGTTATATTTCAATTGTATGTTTACGCAATATGTAAAAATAAACAATTATAACATTAAAGTCTTAGTCAAACACGTTGATAACATGAAGGTATGCCTTGAGCGGAGCGGTACCTGTGCCACTGAGCCCGTGGTCTTGTTATATGCTTATAAAACGATACTCAAGTGGCTACTGATTCGTGAAATATGGTGAAGTGCGTGGGCACACATCGAATGCTACGCCGGATAATAAAGAACTATTCTCTAAGCCTCTTGTCTCGTTCAATAGCCTCCTCATGTTATTTGATAACTTAACAATAATAATTTTATGACTATTATGACTTGTAATTCATTTGAATAAAACGGTGGCATATTTCAGCTATTTGTACGAGGAAGCTATGATTTTTTTTATATTTTAATAATCAGACATGATAATTTGGAACAGAACACGTTCTAATACCACTTACCCAGAAATAACGTACATATATCTATGTACCAACGATTGAGTCGCTACTGCTGGAGCATATATACTCGTACTTACCTGCAACCAAAACAAGTGCTGTGTGTCAAAGGAAATAAGCCTGTTTTAAAATTCAAACACAAGCATCATAGCACATTTAATTTTCAATTGCAAGCATTAAAAAAAATTTTAAATTATTAGTTAAAGCTCAGTTACTTTTGTGAAAGTCGGACCTTCTCTACGAAAATAACTTAGTAAATGAAAATGGCTACAATACGAGTAAGGCAGCGCAGGGATCACACGAGGTGCACACAAGAGCGCACGTCACGCAGCTCTCTCACGAATATAGTTGGACAAGCTACCCGCGAGTGCCAATTTCTTCTAGAACAGTTGTAGAAGAAACGTCAGCAAGGGTGCAAAAAGCATTTCCAAGAAATTAACGAGCCAACACGGCAAATAACTCATGACTCAAAAAGCATTACGGCTTGCTGTGAAATCAGAAACGTTTCCCAATGTATGATATATTTGTTTAGCATGTTAAAGAAACAGCATGTTTAGAAACCAGGCTTATTACACTAATGGCCAATAATAATCTACGATTTAATTACGGGTAAACGATATATACAAATTTGTGATTGTACCGTGCACAACAACGTCACTTAAAATAATTAAAGTAATATCGACAGGATCACTACTAACGGATAGAGTATCGTGAATATCGATCGCTCGATCAGACACACATTTCATTAACAGAACGAAGATTAAAGCGATGCCTGAAACATCGCTAATGTACGACTGGAAAGGTAAAATCCTTTTAAGAAAAATCTAATTCTCTTCATTGGAGATCCCCGCGCGTCTGATTAGTGCGGGCACAAAGAAGACGATAATTGAATCGGACTCGGCAACACTCACTCGATTCACTCGATTATAAATCAGCCGTTTTATTCGGCTCGAATTAACCTATAAGTTATGCAGCCAACTGTGTCCCTGCCTGATCTTTAAAACTATTGAGTCGTTGTTAAACCCATTGCTAATTATAGAACTCAAAATTACCAAGGGAAACGATTCTAATTATAAGAAACGTATTGTTAACCTGTTTAAAAAATCTGCAAACTAATTCATATAGCGTGTCATTACTTTGCAACAAAATAGCCATTACAACCAACACACGTGGTTCGCAGTAAACATGGAAATAATTTAAAAGAGCAGACAGCAATTTGCAGCGGGAGATATTTGAAAATAACTCGAACAAACTCTTCAATTAGAGTTGGAAAACGTCAAGCACCCCGGCGTCTCGACGGTTTCCTCTGTCCGAGGAGGCGCGGCGCACCTGGCTTTCCTTTTTTCCCTTCGTCAGTCCGAAATGAAGTAGCTACGACCATACGTTGCGGAAGTGGACAGCCGGAGTGAAATGGCCACCCTCCCCATACCACCCCTCAAGCTTTAATTAAAGGCCAGTATAAGGTTTTAACACGTCTCCACCTTTGATAGGTTCTTGTCTCGCGACTGAATTGAGGGCCCCCGTTTTTTTCGGCGCTGAATTAGGGGAGAGGGTGGCTCGTTTGCCAAAGGGTTGAGTGCACCGTCTGATGTTCTGTTTGCTTTGGGAAATGCTTTAGACGGACGAAGGTTCTCCCCTGAAGGATGTATTTTGTAGCGGCTACTTGAGCTCGACTTATTAACCTGCACGTGAATGTTGACAGAAAGGATTTTTTCTTAACATCATACCCACTACGTATCGTAATGTATCGCACAGAATTTTCTAACATTCACTATGCCAACATTATTAATAGTAAATGCTTATAATAAGCTAAAAATATTCGTAACATTCTATCTACTTAATCATCTGAGCTGAACAAATCAGCTTCAGATAAGCTCTAGCTTACACAAGAAGAAATAGAGCTACTCGTATGTGATTAAAGAAATATTGTGCAATTTCGATCAGCGGTATATACGATTTGTTTACACAAATTACTCGTATTACACGAAGCAAAAATTAAGTGTAAACCGCGTATTACAATATCGATAACCCCGAACTCTCACACTTGGGTTGTAATGTTCAAGAAATATAACGTCAACAGGTATTGTTCGGTGCAAATGAGGAAACATTCCACGTAAAGCCGTAAAAGGCGGCGAGGAAATAATTCAGCGAACGAATTGTTTAAGTCACGATTAGAAACAAGGAGGCATTTAATTTTCAGAATAGCTTACACAATTAATAACTTTGGTTACGATTTATACAGTTATTTGATTCGATAAAGACGTAAAAACCTGGTCGCATTTGTATACGTGTTAATACTACATACAATGCTAGAACTCTTTGAGCAGTTTTTTGTTTGTTTAAATAAATTAATTACCACGTTTATAATTAATATGCTCATTAATTGAAGCATTTCATTTATTTATACATATATCACATAAGTGGAAAAACGGCATTAGCTACTTGGCTACTTAACGCTGCTAGGTACATTCAGTCAGATATCGGATATTAAATATAATTTTACACTCTTGTGCCTACTTCTTCAGGGATTACAGACGTGATGTTACATTTAATATAACATTTTCATTAATCACGGAGGACATTGTGTAATTGTGATGGTAAGTATCAGGTAGGCCTTGCACATTTGTAAAGCCAGCGGTTTGCCTTTCTATACTTCATTCTTTCCGCATTCAACACCTTGTATACCAGTGCGAGAAACACAGCGTCTAAACTTTTTACGGCTCCTTTGAAGCAGAAACATACTTTCCTAAAAAATGAGTTCTGCAAATTTGATTTTACACTTTAAAGAATATTCAGCTGACTGCAAATGTGATTGAGATTTACCGAAAATTATTTCGCAAACTTCATCCCAAGATTTGTATTTTCACCTACGTTATCAGATTTGTATAATACGGAAAGAGCGTGGGTGTTGTCGGATATTACCTTGCACAAATAATGGGATCCGCTAAGTGGCGCATCAGTCTTTTGCCGCGATCGTAAAATCGCCATATTTATGGCACAGGGGATAAATTACACGTGTGGGCTCTGATGAATTAGCTTAAACAGGGATCGAAAGACGTCTCCGATGTGCGACAGGATCGCTGGATTACCATTTTTTTGTTATGTGAATTTATATCGTTTCTCGACATTACCAAGGATACCTACCATTTAAGAAGCAAGACTCTTCTTACTCATTGATAAATCGATCTTTGTGAGCGAAAAATACTCTGATATCACCGAACTTATATAACTGCACAATAATAATTAATAATATTTAAGATATAATCAAAAGAGCATCCTTCCTCTTTTATTCATCAAATGCACTTTATTAGATACAGTTTTTATAAGTTAGTACCTTTATTTGGTTAACCATTATGTTGAAGGCAACACTTCGTTTCACGCAATAAATGCAGTGAACTTTATTGCGAACGTTTTCCCACCGTCTCAAAAGTCGAGATGATTGCCATTATAGTATTTATATAGATATAATGTCAACTTGGCAGTGTCAGTCATTGAATGGAGAATCTCGCATAACATTGCACACATGTTTTCGAAGTTCTGTACAGGAATGAACAAATTCATACAGGTATCTTCTGAAAAGCCACAAGTGGTTGACATCTTGAGCGTCAGCGTTGCAAAATACTCTAAATTATCTTTTAATTACTAAGTTGCTTCTTACTTTATTAACTATTGTGATTACATAATGTATGCAAGCTTTCATGTGTGATTCTTGTGGCCATATTACGAGAACGAATGAGGTAATGTACAGTACGAATGAGTTTATTTTCTAAATGCGTTTAAAGCTTTTAACTATGCCGTTATAACTATAAGTTCTTCCTTAACAATTGACCTATTACTATCCAAATCAAAATTCTATACATCACAAAATTGTTTCACTGCATTATTATATTAGTAATGAATAGTTTCTCCATTCGTGTGTGTATCTATATTCCAAGCAAAAAACTTGATTCATTTTGTCAAATTCAATGAACTTCACGTAGAACAATACGCTTCATTAGTTAGTAGACTTTTGGACCGAATTCAAAATTGGCAAGTATTCAGGGCGATTGCATAACGATTCCAAATATTTTCAACTGTAACAAAGAAGCTGGAAGGTTGTAACGCAAGACCATTACATCCTTTAAGCTCCTGTCGGACCGATGCGATAGCTAACAGTAAATAATATTATTTAAATTTAGTTTGTTAACTAGATCCTACTTCTTCAGGTAAAGTGCGCGACATCTTTCTCCTTGACTTTATTAAGATTAAGACCGCCTATTGTTAATACCGTGTAATCTTGTGTTCTTTTATTGCTGTTATCTATGTGTATGTCTACGTGGTGTGCAATAAAGTGTTTTGTATTGTATTGTATTGTATTGTATTGTATTGTATTGTATTGTATTGTATTGTATTGTATTGTAATAAGTAGCATGCCCGAAAAAAGTTGACTACAGGATAACGCAGAAAATTTTCATTTTTACATAATAAGTATTGTCGGTGCCCAGTGTATGGCAATAGCCTCACGACCTATTCCATTGTGAGATGTAAACGCAACTGGTGAAACGTGTATTTACTACACACTTCTGCCTACCTGTTCGGTGATTACAGGCGTGATGCTACGATTATATACCTAATTAATATATTAGAGAGTGATGAATGTAAAAGAGCCCGTAAGGTGTGTATCGTTGGAGGCGTCTGGCACGTAGTGAGCTGCTCACCCCGTAAAGGTATTGGCGCCACGATATAGTAATAATAATCTGGTATTAGTTGGTTGTCTTTGGAGCCGTAACCATTAGTTATAACTCCAACATACTTGTTTAAATGTGTAATTATTAAACTCGCTAGACGCTCACTGGGTTTAACGTTTGACATTACAACCGTTAATGATACAACACCTCAGCGATCCAGGCTTAAAGGGACTCACTCGGTCATTACATGAACAGCTTTATTATACTCAGCCTGGGCATAGAAATGCTGTATTATACATTGGACCGAGGCGGAGGCATAAACTTTAATATCTTTCTATTGTTCCCTTCATTTAGTCGTTCATTGTGTTTGGCTGATGAGTGAATAAGTGCATTAGCTTAACATGAACGTTAATTATTCACGTTAAATTAATACGCTTTTGCACAGTTCGCAATATGTTATTAGAATTGCGGTGTGTATTGAATTGAAATGGGTTTTTAGTTTTCTTATTTGAATACGAAACGGGCTTTGCAAGTTGTCAAATGTATATAAGATGATGTTGGTTTTGTGAATATTTGAAAGCAAAGATCACCTGGTCCTTAAAAATAATAACAAATAGGTGTAAACAGTTGAGGATGCCTCCATGCTGCTATGGTTACCATGGAAACAGGATAAATATAGTATGAATGGAGAGTCAAATCTAGAATTTTCTACGCCGTAGACGGCCATGTCGGCTTTATGACAAAATAGTACGTTAAATTGCAACGCTAAATTTTAGTACAAAAGCTTAGTCACAGTACTCGCTGACAGTATTTTATACTGAAAGATAATGCAGTTCTATAACTGACAGCTGTTTCGGGGAAAATGTTTTGAGGCGACTGCGAAGACACTAGTGATGTTGTATAAAGTTTTTAAGATTCCTCCCTCTTTCCAAGCCTTCTTTTTCAGGGGAAATTATAGAGATCTTTGGGCTTCAGTGGCCACAACTCAAATCAAACAACTGATAGAATACATGACTTGTATAATATTAACTCAGGTTATATTTAGATAAAGAAATTGACAGGCTTTTTTTAAACTGACCGTATATTACTTTAACTTAACGAAAGTATTAAGTTAAGTAGTTAGAAAGTGTTGATTCCTTTATTTTTACTTAATTAACATGAATGTTTCGCAAACTGTGACGCGTGGGCGGCCATGCGAGTACATTATATTGTTATGAGTGCCT
This sequence comes from Mimoniades ocyalus, assembly GCA_018245615.1. Taxonomy (NCBI): domain Eukaryota; kingdom Metazoa; phylum Arthropoda; class Insecta; order Lepidoptera; family Hesperiidae; genus Mimoniades; species Mimoniades ocyalus. Next base: position 8,259 of record DWDV01002118.1, read on the forward strand.
CTCGTATAGAGAGAACCACTTAACTCAGAGTTTGAATTCAATTTCATGTAGATTTCTTTGATATGTATTTAAAGTCTACACATGAAGGAAACGCCATTGATTTTATGCTTGCGTGTGGGCTGAACTATACTCGACCGCGCTGTTCCAGTGTGGACTCGCGTAGATGTAGGCTAGTGGTCAACATGTCTGCTGGACCTATAAAAACGTATTTAAGACTATGGCGATAATACCCGAGCCCTCCTGCCTAACGTGCCCACAAAAGGACCGTAATATTCTTACTACATGTTTAATGAACCAATCGTTATTAAAACATTGGCTCTCTGTGTCAAGTTGTACTGAATGATTTGTGCGTATATTTACGCGTTGCAGTTTGTACGGCGTCTGATCAAGTTCTGGATATATAGGGCTCAAGATAACAGCGTTGTAAGAATTATTAAGTTAATTGAAAATTGATGTACTTGTATACAAAGTGATCCAAAGTAACATGGATCCATCATGTATTCACCAGAAAAAAACCATATAAAAAAAATAGATATCGAAATAAAAAATTTTTTTTTTTCTTATTTATTTCTTCAAATGTATCTTATATGTATATTTTTGTTCATAAGTATTATACTTAATTGTAAATAAATCCGACTTTAAAAAAATCATATTCCTGCGCCCTTACGCGAGGTATTTTTTCTTTAACTTTGAATGAGCCCAAAGGGAAAGTGTAGGTACCTTCCCGAAAAAAAAGAATTTTCCCGATACGTTCGTGAATGACAGGTTTCTGAAGCAACAAACATTTAAAAGGTACAAATGAATTGTCAACATGTTCCTTTTTAAAGTCGGTTACAAACAAATTAAACTGACAAATACTTGCTGGGTACAAGGACTGATTAACTTGTAGTTGTTCAAATTAATGTGGAACAATCGGTATTGGTCCCACTGTGCAAGTAATATAACGGCTAATTAGCTTTTAAAACTTTGAATATGGCATTTAACTTCATTGCGTAGGTATATGAAGATATAGATATGATTTAATTGCATAGATATAATTAAAATTAATAAGATTATATGTTAATTTAATGCGTATTTTGGCGCCAAATTAGGCATTTGGCCTAGATTTTTCTACAATTGTTTGCAGTTCAAGGGCGTGATATTTTTAATAATGTTCTGTTCGAATTGCCTATTAACGGTAATGAGAATGAATATATAACACGTATTATAAAATAATTGACTGACTCGTTGATCGAGTGATTCCAACCGCTACTGCCGACCGAGAGATCCTGGCTGCTAATACCGGGTCAGGTACTATAGGATTTTTCTAACACGTAATTTCTAGGCGTTGCTCGGAGTCTGGATTTGTGCTCGGTGTATGGCTATATGCTCACAACCATGGTGAGATGTAAAAGTAACTGGTGACACGTGGTGACACGAGCGATATTCAGAACTAAATATCGCTCACTATTGTGGTGTTGCAAAATGTGAGGTAACCTTACACATCTGGTAATTCTCCATAATGTTCTTCAAGCCCTGTGGAATCTGACAGTCCACACTGGGACAACGTGTCGAACCGTGGCCTTGATCCTTTCTGTTTTTCAAAAGGCCATAGTGGAATGATAAAAACGATGACTACAACCTGCTATAAACAAGAGGGGATTAGTCGGTTAATGAAACTTTTGAATTTTCGACATCGCTGCGACTTTAAGTTTTTCTGTCTATTATGCGCAACATTTACTCTAGCGTTTTTCTACTTTATTATTTTAAAGTTTTCTGTGCTTTTAGGTGTAATTATGTCATATTATATATAACAAGTAAATATTATTAAGTGAATTTCGTTACGGGGTAGGTAGAGGTGCGTTATACTAAATAATATTTTCTATTTTATATACTCTAGTATGGTATATTGTACGAGAGCAATTTATTAACGAAATAATCACAAGTTAGGATGACACAATGTTTTACTGTGTTTCACTGTTGGTAGGTATTAAACGCTCAGCGTCCTCTTATTATATTATATAGAAAAACATATTTGAATATCGTCAGAAACTTCCACGACGTACATAGTTAACTCTTTAACACTCACCTGTGTTTCCAAGTCTACTGCGTTACATTATATTTCGAATAACAGAAATCACGATATCTGTCGATATAGTTAGCAATCGCAAGTAATAACTACTTAAAAATAGCTTCTTCTGGTGTAATCTCTTGTCAGAATTTATCATTTTTGTAAAGACATAGCTCTGTCTTTATCTTTGTACCTACAGACGTGGTCATGGACATAAATGTATGCAAATGTACATGCAATTTCGGTCCCTTTGTCAAAGTAATTCAGACTATTATAACGGCGGCTAAACGAAGCTATTAGGGTTACCACACGGTTAGATATAATTATTCAGTAATAGTTTTAAGGTACTAGGCTCACATCGATGTTTCTTGTTCTACGGATATCATGGACACACAAATGACATATATAAAACAAAGCTGGTTCTTTGGATTTAATTAATCGTTTATTAGTGTATCGTGTGCTAGTGTTTGTGAATACACCTTTATAAAGTAATTTTACTTTGTGAGTTACTTATATTTCATCTTTTTTTCTAAAGCCGCGTCCATAATAATACTTGGACGTAATGGTCTGCGCGCTGGCACATCGTAATGCTGATCGTAATGAGTATTGATGAGGGTGATGTATAAAAGGCCGGCACGCAAACTTAATAGCCTTATGATGATCTATTTTAGGGCAATACACTAACACTATATTTATCAGACGATGCGTGACGGATTTAACGTAACGGATTTATAACATTAAAATAATGGAGGGATTTTTTTCTTTTTTTATCGAGACTATTATTATTTGTGTCTATTTAACTTATTTCGCAGTCTATAGATAGGGCGAATTTAAACCTGGACTGCTAAGTTCATTATGTCTTGTCATTAAATTACTGTTTATTACGGTTATACTGGTTAGTGTGTATTTACTTGCTTTAATGTTCTAATTATTTCTTATTCGCCAACCCTAAAGTTAGCCGGTTCGGACACGTGGGCGGGAACATATTTGTTTGAATGTCGTTACAAATTATCGACTTGTTGCGTTGCTGCGACGAAATTGTTTCGTATTTTATGATAGACTGCATTATAACATTTTTATTATATTTATTTGAGGACTACGTGGTTCGGTGGTCGCTAAAAATGTCGTTTAAAACAAATACCATTTCACCCCTCGATATTATATCTATTGTGGTTGAGCCCTGAATTTGGTCTTTTCGCTGAAGCCTTAGCAACAACAATTTGATAGTTTTTAGGAACAGTTTTATTATACTTGTCTGAGTTGATTTTATATTACTAATATTATTATTAGTGAAGAAAAAATTGTGGTCAAACAGTTATATCATTAAATCCACCTTAGCCGCTACAATGTTGCATCAAAAGACGCAAAGAGAATATAAATATACCTATTAAAGGTAACATGTGGATGGTGCTGTGCGAATAAATGTATAGATATGTATAATAAGGATTGTATGGTACAACCAGATCGGCTGGATAATTACATATCAATCACGAGTGTGGGTACATCTGGAAAGTGTAGGTAGGTACTGTGGAGCTGTTAATCGAGTTGAGATGAGCAAGATCCCCGCCTCAGGGCTCTCGTTGGGAGATTTCAAGAACTTGTTAATTCTCGCCTTCAGCTCAACGAGCGCTGGTGTAAAAAGTGCCAGTAAATGCATGCATTATCTCGACATCTCAGTGAAATGTTAATCATTAAAAATAGTTCTATATTCATTTTAAGTAACTTTTGTATGATGTGGCTCTGGTTAATG
>DWDV01002119.1:0-12057 GCA_018245615.1 Mimoniades ocyalus
AGCCACTACTAGAAAATCTAAATTAAAAATTTTAGTAGTGCCCGGACCCGGGAATCGAACCCAGGACCTCCCGTTCGGCAGTTGCACTTGCAACCAACACAACCAACGATCTGTTTAATTACTTTTTTACAGCCTCTTGTCGTGTTAGGATAATTGTCCCAATTTCCGTTTAAATATTTTCCCTTATTATATGTGTTCTGATTGATGACTGAATAGTGGTGACCGCATGAGACCTGACCAATGATTGATGTGTTCTTAATAATGCCTAATAAATTATCGATGGAAATTTTGTATATTTCTATTTGTGCACGTAAACACGTATCAATGTTTTTACCAGTTAATTTTGTCTGGAGTAAAGAATTTGAGGTATTATTTACTTTCGCATGCCGAAAGTATTTCGTTAAGTCAAAGTTGATATCTGTATTTGATGAATTGCAGACGATACATTTATCACATTTCAGGAGGGCAAGACTGCACGTGGTCTTTTTTATTTTAATAGAAAAATTTTAAAAACATTATTTTTATGAAACAATTCCATGTCATTTTTATTGATTTACCAAATACTATTCGGAGAAACTGATATTTCATTAGCAGTAACTGTAATAGCACTTAATAATTAACACACTGTGACGTCATTACAGTTTCCGATCAAATTTATTCGAGCGCGAAAGTGATGTAACATGTTATTATCGATGTCGATTAATTTGTATTTGATGACTTTAATAATCAATTTATTTTAAGATAAGTGCAGATGCATAGTACGTATTTCAGCTCGTGACGTTTATAAATTAATACAAGTTCAAGTTCTTAAATTATCTATTAGTCTTGCAGTCGCAGATATGGTGTTATGATTAGATTGGAATTATAATTCGACTAGAATCGATCAAAATTTGATTAGTGCTCTCAATTCGATGTTGTACATAAATGATTTGGATTGTTTTAGAAATATCCCTATTAATAGAGTTGTTTGAGATACGTAGTAAATTATGAGAAGTCTAACAAAATGTAAACCTTACATACAATTGTTTACAGCACTGATACAAACATGTTATGCTGTAATCTTTTAACTGTAATGTTATTATAACCATAGTCATTAAGTCGTATAAGTCAAATGAGAGTAGTGTACATACTTGTTAATTTACTGTTAACAATTATCAATTATCACGTCGTAAATCAACTACCTTATCGTAATCGATTATCTATTTTACGTCTTTGAATGTAATCACGTAATTATTGTATTTGTTGTGACATGAGATATTTTTAATGACTGCGAATAAATAGCTGTTGCTCAGAGTGGCACTTTCATTTGTAACGGTCTCTCCGCTAGCTACGAGTATAACGTGTGTTTTTTCTTTGTTTAATTCGCGGTAGCTGACAGTCTGACATGACAGGAAGTGTCAGATTAGAGATTACCTCATTCTAATTAAGATTGACAGATTAATATGATTTAATAAGTAGCTAGATTAGTTATTCTTTGTTTTTATTAAAAAAAAAATTGCATTGCCATATTGCATTGCCATATTTGTATGAAAAGTATTTCTCTTGTTAGTAAATACATTTGTAAGATTTCTAAGTTCTTTACTATAGCTTAAATTAACGCCTACTAAATCAATTTCTTATTTATAAAGGCACTTTTAATCATAATTTACTCTAATTTAACAATCAATCGAAAGCCTTGAAATTAATAATACTGTTATATTATGCAATTATTTCCCACTTTAGGGTCACATCACTAAATATTTAAGCACCGCTGTTAATGCGCCGATTTATTTTCTTCTCCCTTTTATCTAATAAAACTGAACTGAGATTGTTCGCAGTGCTACTACCTACTCGATTTATTATACTGCGGACTTTCGTATGTACTTCCACGAGCTTTATGACCAATTAATATTAATGGGATTCTGCATAAATATTCAATTATATTGAAATCAGAAATAAATCCGTCGAAATTTCACAAGTTCTGGATATATTTTTAAATGCGTTCTTCAATATTGTTCCTACTTCAGTGCGTTATAATATTAATCGCAATATATCGATGATTCGAATTAACCATTCGGTTCACGCAGAACGAGTCATGGCGACATCAGGCGAGTCATCAGGGCGACATCTTAACATCTTCAATAATATTCTTTAGTTATGTTATGTTTTCTCCATTTCGGACTCCGCCGCGATCAGTCAGCCGTTTTCTTAAATCGGAAGACAAGTCATTTCAAATGTAACGTAACTGTACAAGCAGATACGTATTTAGTAGTGCCTATGTAGGGAAATATTGAATAAAGGCTTTTAGACTACGAATAAGGATGTCGTTGAGTTGTATTTGAATATAGAAATGGTAAACATTTATGAAATTCCGTTTCTGTATGGGCTCCTCGACAATAGATTTCGAATTATTAAAACGTTACATTTTGAAATTTAGTTTTTATGTATTATAACAGAAAAAAAACATGCAAAAACATTATGTATTATAACAGAAAAAACTCTAAAATAATCTAAAAAGAAAATTGTTTATCATTATGTTTAACAGTACTACACTTCGGAATTTGAATTTGGAATTCTCTCTGTTAAATTATTACGTAACGTAACGTAATGTAACGTATGAGTACGTTTAAATCATCTTATTATAACAAACTTGAACTAAGTATGTATTAATATAACGGCTGGTCAAAATGAATTATGTGCATAGAAAGTGAATAAAACACTTGAAATAGTGCCGCGACCGCTAGACCGGTCGAGAGGATGCGAGTAAAAGGTACATTCTCTTCAACAAGTAAAGCCTTCGTTACTTCCTCGTCATATTACGTGTAAGCTTTTTATGGCTAATGACTACCTGAGCTGCTACTGTTTCAACATAACGATAATGTCGCGTCTCCCTCCAGTCGTACTGCATCACGAGGTACAAGGATCTTTGTATGATAGTAATATATTTGTTTTTATATATTATAGTAGTGATTGAGTGAAATGACCGAACGAGTTTTTATACGTCACAGTAATAACAAAAAGTCATGCAGTTCATGTAACCCTTAATTCCTGTAGACTACGAATGATACACGCTAGAATAATAGTCCAACCTATATTCACAATTTATTCTTGGTAACTTGTATTATAACAAGTGCTTTACTTATTTTAAACCCGAAATGAATACATACTTTAAAAATAACGTATTGAAATTGAAAACTAAAAAAATTCTTTTGTGGCTGACAACTACTTGTCTGGAAGGTATATAATGCTTAATAAAAAGAAAAAAAAATTGACCATAACGAAAGACAGAAATTGCGGAGCTCGATCGAGTAACATCGTGACATTTATTACATAAATTATGTCATTGTGTAAGTTCAATAGCGTTACGCGGGGCCGCCGAGCGTGAACGGATCCACTAGTAAAGGCTTACGACTCTCTTCGGCAAATATAGACATTCACTAATTTTCAACAAGTGTTATACCTAAGTCCTTTGGATATTAAAAGAATAGCGAATTAATTCTCTCTTCAAATTTGATTTGAACTTAGTATCGAATGTATGTAAAAATACAAAAAGACTAAGTTAAAACAGACGGAGACTGTAATTCCAATTACATATAGAATCTTTTTCGACCGGCCGACGACTTGCAACTGTTTCTCTGAACATTATTCGAATCATCTTTTTTTTTCCGTCCGCTCGTTCGCGTCGCGCGAAACGCCAACTTGAGCTAAACAGGTCGCTCGGAAGCGTTGGGAAATGCGCACAAAAAATATGTTATCGAATCAGCTCCGGAATGAGGATATTATGTCATTGGGTCACTAAATGCGGAGTTATTTACATAAGGAGATGTCGCTAGTAAACGCTTGAACAGTGTTCGCTCAGATATTTAAAAATACTCAGTGGAAATGAACTCTAATGTATTTTTTATACAAATAATCGCTTCTATCGATTAATGTAAATATAAAGTAATAATAATTAGTATGACTGCCTCGTTGGTCGTGTTGGTTGCAAGCGCGACTGCAGATCGGGAGTCCTGCGTTCAAATTCACCGAGTCAGGCATTATTGAATTTTTCTAATTTAGATTTTTAGTAGTGACTCGTAGTCCGGATTTGTGCTCGGTATATAGCAATAGGCTCACCACCTATTCAAAAGTTGAGCGGCAAAACGTAAATGGTGAAACGTGGGAGTATACTACATTCTTCTGCCTACCTCTTCGGGGATTACAGGCATGATGTTATGTCACAAATATAAAGCTTATAGCTATCTTTGAAATCGTTCATTGAAATTGCAGGTTAAGCGACGTAACTTCATTTTTCCATGGATGACCACTATTGGTGAAAACTATATTTCTGTATATCTTTGAACATTATATGAGTTGTGTAGGTATTAACGACTTCCATATAAAATAAGTTCATTTTCGTTTCCATAATTCTACACTAAGATTGCCTTCGGCTTAGGCGATCCATATTGGGCACATACTAGTACAATATAGATTCAAAGTACAATTTTACATTTATATCGGGACAGAGATTTGATTCCGCGACCTTCAACAGCACGCCGATAATGAAACATAGTCACCGCGTTTAGTCATTTTTGCATCGTCAGAATAAATAAATATTTGAGTATTCGCTCTTAGCGTTACAATTACATTGTCTGTTATGATTGGACAAGTTACGTATGTGTCGGCATTAAGTGCATTATTCAATCTAATTAGAGACAGTCGTGTTTACAACGGTGAATGTCCGAGAGAAAGGAAGCTCTTGATCTTTGAACGGTTCTTTTCACAAAATGCCATTCGTAATTGATGCTTCGTTTTTGGTAGGTAACAAATAACTTGTTTACATTCCACTTTACGCCAGATAATTACTTTAGCAGAATAGTTTAAATAAATATTACTTTTTTTGTAATAATGTATAGTTATTTAAAACCGTCCACTAAGCGGCGTTTACTTATACATATTATTGTACTGGTTTAGTATTTAAATTGTTGCATTGTACTTTTATATATGTAATAATGGGAAAGATTTCAATGAAATATGAGAAATAAGTTTCTACGCCTATCGAGAGAAAACTGTTCGAAAGAAGCTGTTTTTGTCAAGTCAACTAAAAGTCATATACAGATAGTTAATATACATATCGTAAGGATTATTGATACCAAACGAATGCTTGAGAATATTTCATTGTCTACGACCGTTTTCGTACAAGAACAAAATACTAATAATATGATATGTATATTTACAATTATTTAGAGATTTTTATATCTGATTTTCAGATATGTCTATTGGCGCTGGCAGTAGCAACCTGCAAAGCTGGATTTGAAGCTGGGTATGGCAATGAAGGTCATGGCTCTGGAGGCTTTCAAGGCTTGGCCGGAGGATCAGGAGGCCATAACTTTGGAGGTCAAAGCTTCGGTGGTCATGGCTTCGGAGGACATGGTGGTCAGGATTTCACATTAGCCGTAGCCCAAGCATCCGGTCATGATTTTTCGGGACAACAAGGCCACGGCCAACAAGGCTTTGACTTAGGTGGTCATGGAGGCGGACACGGAGGATTTGCGGGTGGTCAGGATTTTGGTGGCGATTCTTATCTCCAAGCAGCACATGAATTAAACACCCACGCAGAATTAGATGGCGGCGATGGAGGCCACGGGGATATTGGGGGCCAATCTTTTGATGGACATGAAGGTCAAGGTGGTCACGCCATATCGTTTGCTGGATACGGCGGTGGTCAGGATGGGGGACATGGTGGTGCGATTGGAGGCCACGGTGATGAAGGTCAAATTTTAGAAAGCCACGGCGGTCAAGAGGAGTTTGATCATGGACATGGCATTATCCTTCAAGACGGTGGCCATGACTTCGGAGATCAACACGATTTCGGACACGCACAGGCTTTCCCCGTTGGCGAGCATACTGACATTGAAAGTCCAGTAGAAGTGCCCCTTTACAAACACATCACTGTTCCTATCCATAAGCCACTGCAAGTGAACGTGCCTAAACCTATTCTGGTGGGTATCCCTCATCCCTACCCTGTCAAGGTCCCTGTACACAAGCCCGTACCTGTGCCTGTTGAAACAGAAATCTCCATTCCAGTTGAAAAGGTTGTTCCTTACCCAGTAGTGAAGCATGTCCCTTACCCCGTGGAGAAGCACGTACCAATCAGAGTGGAGAAAACTGTCACAGTTCACGTGCCTCAGCCATACCCAGTGAAGATCCCAGTCTACAAAACCATCCATCACAAGGGTCACTAAAGACCCTGGGCGTGTCTGTGTGTGTGCGTGCTTGCCGTGCCTTGTAAATATTGTTGTCTAATTTTAAGTCATTTTCAACGGTCTTCAATGTTGTAGTTGATTTATTTATTGTTTGTTGATGTTTTTTTGTATGTTAAATATACGTCTGTTACTTGTTCAGTTGCTTTATTTATTTAATTTAGTCTTTATTGCTAACTTGAAACGAGGTTACAAAGGGCTGAATCAATCTATCAATCAATCAATCAATCAATGAATACCTTTTATTTATTTTCAAGAATTAGTAATACTGTTCTTTCATGTAGTTACGATTGTAGTTAATACTCTGGCTATAATATTATGTACAGGATGATCTTTACTTTAGAATAATAAAGATGTATTGACGTCGTATACAGAGTGTAACAGTTGATCGCTAGTATTATTACGTACTGAAGCTACGTCATCGCAAGCAAAGAGATTGAGATATTAAACGTTTCAACGTAATCTCCATGAACTATCAACGGGTTATGAAATTTATTTATCTTAGATCATTTGATCTTAATGTAAATTAATGTAAATTGTGGCAACATTCTTAATCACTTTTACCTAGAGTTAAAATGTAGAACAAAATTATAACCGTTTCCTCCAAAAGGTATTGCTGGTCATATTAGGTAAACCATAACATCGCGCTTATAATCCCCGAAGAGGTAGGCAGAGGAGTACAGTGCACTCCCACTATTACGTTATACTAGTTTACGTTATACTAGTTTACGTTATACTAGTCATATTAATGTAGAAAAATCCATCTGTTTCATCTTTTGCGATCAGCTATTGCGGTGAGCACCACAGGACTAAGCGATAAGGTGCACATTGAATCTTTACGGGGGAAGAACGCAGAATCATTAGGGCTAGTAAAATCATAAATTGTTACATCTGAACAGTATTTTATTCGAACAGTACAGACTAAGGTACAGAATTACAGGTTAAGATACACATAATTATTTTTATTTATTTATTTACCCTTTATTGTTCATGTATAATAGGCGGACTTACTGTCTAGTAGCATTCTCTATCAATCAACTCTTGGCGATGGTGAAAAAATTCTGATTGATGTCATAAACACGAAAAAAAAGACAACAAAACTCCTCTATCATTAAAAACACATCTATTAATCAACTTTGTTGCTGTGTCGGTCTTACAGCTATCGAATATGTTATGAAGTGATTGATCAATACTCTATATTAGCATTTTATACATTTTAACGTCTGCGAATATGACATATTCACTGACTTTATGTAAATAATTAAGTCGCAAATCTATACGATTGGGTACCAGGAAATCCGCGTCTTTTACTTTAAAAAAAATTCACTTTAGTTAACTTTAAAGTCTGTTACGCAATAAATAGTATTTGAACTTCGAACATAGTAGTAAATATAACATATAGTCACTGTATGTAGATACGTCATCTGATCGTAATTATGTATATTGACAATTTTTTTTTTTTATGAAATACATCGACAGGACATGTCGTCTCCTCTCTTGTGCATTCTTTGTATCCACCTGCCGGTGTCCATGTTTACGTCGCAGTGTGTCGCTCCCACAGTGGCGAACGGGAGATAGCCGACTTAATCGATAATTTCGGTGAACCGGCTAAAATAGCTCAACGCAGGTAACTTTCCTCTGACCTGGTGTTTACTGAAGATTTTATCATTGACCATCATCATTGGCCTACTCTCCACGAATCGTAGGTACCATGTGAATGTGAAACTGAATTTTATCCACATTGGTGCCCAGACGATGCATATACCCGATGTTGATTTATTTATGCATAGTGTTGCCTAAAATACGTTTTACCAAGGCATATTTCGTGGTTGGCCTTATTTACTCATCATCATCATTAGGAGCCTCGCTAATTCCATAGCTGGACATAGGTCTTGCCTTAAATGTATTTGCCCATAATCCCCACGCTGGGCACGCAGGTTGGAGACTGCCGAGCATGGCCGCGCTGTAACGCGATCTACCGGCGCGGCGGTGCATTTAGTCGCCTCTTACAACACCCATCCTAGCATGAGATCGAGGGATGTATGTTTTCTCCGCTTCGACATGAAGTGTTCGTTTATTAATGAATCAATAATGAAAAATAATAATTATACAACAATGTATTAGATTGCAAATTAATATGCAATTTATATTTTAAAATTGGCCTGCTACCTTCCGATGTCTCTCTATTTACAGATTGTACTAGTATTTATTGTTTGGTTATGAAAATAATTATTGTAATATCATTTTTATCATCTGTATAAAATTTCCTTCAGTATTGTACGTCAGATGCTATTAAAAATATTAATTTCAATCATAATTTCTAAGTATTCATGTTTATGCAAACAGTATTGTTGTTCAATTATATTTTATTTCATAATATAATTATTTTTCATTCAGACGTGTATTATAATGTGGTATAGGGTTTGGCATATTTGTACCACAAGCATTTTACAACCATTCGTGTTTGTTTTAAGCTCATATCATAGGGGTTGTTGTGATTGGTCCCAACAAGCAGCTATTTCCACTTTTAGTAATGCACGTTAGTAATGTTATTGTCAATTTATATAGCATTTCGGAGCAGTTATTTTGTCATTTTTGGCGTGTATCCTAGAGAAACATTTTCGGATTGAATTATTATTTTTCGGTATCCTAAAAAAGGTATAGTAAATATGTCAGGATTTGGTTTTTATTCTAATATGAACGTAATGTTTTCATCATCATTAATTGCGATGCAGTACCCTCTGACGTAAGCTAGCGTAATGTTATATTCTTGTCTAATATATTATTGGCATCGTGAACAACATAACAAAGGTGTTTTGACTAGTGCCCAACAGATGTCAGTATCATACAATATGAAATGTGTAAGTACTGTTGTTTAGTACTAGATGTCGCTATAGTTTTAAGATACTTTATATACTTTATAACGGCTAATGCTTGAATTTATAAATTTCGCTGTAGTTTTAAGAGAATTTATAGCAACTTATGTTTGAATATTGAATGATTATTTGTATAAAAAATATATATACGCATTTGGGATTAAAAAAAAAAGAAGTAACTTCACGCCTGTAATCCCCGATGACGTAGGCAGAGGAATGTAGAACATTCCCACGTTTCACCAGTTACTTTTAAGTCTCACGATGGAATAGGTGGTGGAATTTATTGATATAACTATTCATAAGAGACACACCTTACGGTTCCAAAACGCTTTATGCGGAAATATTGCGCATACTTTTAAGATAACATTTGTGCATATTATGGTTACATACACAATGAACGCATTCGTACTGGTTAACTGTACACTGAAATAAGAATGTTGATTTTTCCATTTTTTGGTCACAGAGCTATGGTGAACCAATGTTACCATATTTAGGAATAACGAGTTCTAGTAATACTGGAAGCAATACAAAAGTCTCCCCGTTATCTGTGTTGTATTTTTTGGAAAATATTAATATATTGATAAGTATCTGATATAACCCGTAAGTAAAAAGGATTTAACAGATAGTCTCAAGGTGGGGACTCGGCCTCAATGATCATGAGTTTAAATTATAAAGCTGGTTCCAGAATAAGACACACAGAGGCATCGAGTATATTACTAGTAATTATGGAGATTACGCTATCTTCCAAAATACTAACATTATTACAATTCTGTAAATAAAGGAATTTCAGTTTTGTGTATAAATATTTAAATAAACAGAAATGTTTGTTCATTTACTTGCATAAAAAGAACATATTGCAAGTTATTTATAATAAAAACTTCGAACAATAAGACTAGAGGCGTAGATAAAATATATTTTGATAAAAGGTGAGAAAGGAAAACAGATAAAATTTGATACCTTGGACGTAAGCATTGTATGTTTTCATCATTTCAGGAACGTAACAATCCTCTTCGGAGTTACCGACGCCAACTTTGTTTATTGAAAAGTTTTATGAGTGTTGCAGACGCTCACAGAAAATAAGTTGCGGGCAGAGTCAGTTAACAATGTAGATAATGACAACTTTCAAACAACAATATAGTTAGGTATAAAGGCAATTTAAGTATTATCACAAGGCAATTAAATTAAACCACAACAGATACTCTGTATCATTTATATTATTACTTAAGAAGATTTTACTTACAGCTCTTAGTTCCGTATCGGTACTTTTGCTTTCATATTCAAGATCATTATATTACAGTCACAAAATGTGTAGAAATATTTTTTATAATATAAGATACGTATTTACAGAAACATTAAGATATCGCTCGATATCTCATTCACATCACTAAAATCAAGTCCGTATGTTGTAACAAAGAATACTCGTAGTTACTGGGTTTTAAGTTATACTGTTATCGCTTTAAGCGACAAATTATACAAAGAGTGTTGTGGGAAGTGTAACTTTGTGTTACTGGATCAGTGATTTATCGAGCAATATTTTTAAACAATTTATCGTAAATATTCCAAATACAAAGTCATATCCCCGGCTGATACATTCACAGCTGTTCAAATACTTCATAACTTCAATTTTATATTTGTAAACCCATTTGTGTGTGATATTTCTATAAATCAATATATCAGAAGGGGAAACATTTTATATTTTGGAGAAAGTAGAATACTTTGAGCAACGTTATATTATAAGTCGTACGAACGAAAATATCCATTGGGTAGGTATTTTGAAAACGTTGGTTTACTTTTATTCCTAGTCAAGGACAAACATAATGTCGTAACTTGAATAAATACAGGAATCTTATAACGAGGCTGTATGCGCTCTAACTCTCACTGTTCACAGTTGCTGTTTGCACTTTAATGTTTAGTCAATGCACAAATTTAGCGTTGCTTGTCAAACACTGGTCTCAACACATTCGAGACTAGACAGTTACTATAGTCCTAGATTCACTGGAAGATGTCAGTGTGTGCGCTGTAAGATGGTGTTAAGCAGTGCCAGCGTTGCAAAAGTAGCAACGTACGGCGTGCGTGGACGACTTGCGCTTCTATTGCGGCTCAAGGTCGCCGCCATTTTATCACCTGGAAAGTAATGATTATCAAGTAATCACAAATATACTGTTATACATAACACTGTTATACTGTTATACTTAAAGTACGAGTACACTATAGGGATATGAAAAAATAGAGAAGTTTTATATTTAAGAACAGTTTTTAATTTTCTTGTGTTGCATTAGATATTGGGCAATACGTACGCTTCGGAGATGCCCGTTTGGTTCAATTGACATTCTTCGAACAGAACAGTTCTAGAAATAGGTGCTTTATGCCGTGTAATATTCCAAGTGTCACAATTTGATTTTATTGATGAATGTAGAAGAACTTTGCCTATTTGTCAGGATGAATAAATATAAAAAAACCACGACAGATCTGTAAGATTTAAGTATTATTTTAACACTCAGCCTACCTCGTAAGAAACCTGGTGTAATTATATATAAAAATAATAATAAGAGAAATAAACATTGGTACTGACTGCCCTCGGAGACGTAGACATGTATATGCGCGGGCTCTGTATTCGGGGCGCGGCACGAGTAGTTCCCGGAGTGGGCGGGCGCGGCGGCGCGGATGCGCAGCGCGGACTGCGTGCGCGCACCCGGCGCAGTGGCCACACTCACGCCGCGCGCCGCGTCGTAGTTGATCATGCGCGCATTGTGATACCAGAACACGTACTGCGGCGGCACTGGACTCTGCAGCGGATAACTCAACCCATTAACGATACCCCAAAATGTTATATGTAATAAGATCGCAAACAAGTGACTATAAACAAGAGTCAAAAATTATTTACATTAAAACGTAACTTCACGCCTGTAATCCCCGAAGAGGTAGGCAGAGGAATGCAGAACACTCCCACGTTTCACCGG
>DWDV01002120.1:0-12056 GCA_018245615.1 Mimoniades ocyalus
ATCGGGCACATATCCAGACTCCGAACCACTACTAGAAAATCTAAATTAGAAAATTTTGTAGTGTTCGACCCGGGAAATGAACCCGGGACCTCCCGATCGGCAGTCGCACTTGCAACAAACACGACCAACCATAATGTATCTCGTCTTATTCGGTCTTAACCTTTGTATTAACCTCATGTCTAGTCGATGACTGAGTTGATTTGATCATGATTCTGAAATAGTCATTAGATTTGTGCTAGGCGGTTATTATAATCTATTTAATGACGCGTTCCAATTTACTGAACGTATTCCATTAAATCCTGCCGAACACTTAATTAACGCTTCATAGATTATAATGGGAAATGGTACCTACATAACATCGCTAATAGTTTCATCTATGTATTTGTTGCAGTATTATTGTCCTTCAATAATAAGAAATATTTGCGGTGCCTGTTTATATGCCGTGCATAATATAAAAAAAATCTTAAAAGCATATAATGTGGAAATATAATGATGTTCATTGCCAAAAGTATGTTCAGGGGATAATTTATAGATCCTACAAAAAACAGTTTCACTGTATAACTTTCCGTTAAGTATGCGTTAAATGTAAGAATTAAATGTAAATAATTTAAATGTAATATTTATTGATTGTCAAATATGATAGTACAGAAAGATAAAAAAAAATAGAAAAACGAAGTATTTCAACCGAATATCAGCAAGACATTTGACTGGCCCGTTTTGGTGCAGTGTTTAGTGAACCTGACTTGCGTCGGGAGTCGTGGGTTCGATTCCCACCCAGAATAAATATTTGTGTGATGAGCACAAGTATTTGCTCTGTGTCTGGGTGTAAAAAAAATATCTATTTAAGTATATATTTATATGTATATATGTAATTTATCAGCCGTCACACACAAGCCACACGCTCTTTTGATGCTTACTTTGGGATCAGATGGCCGTGTGTGGTGATGTCCCAAGATATTATTATATTATTATTATAAGACATAATTATGACTACAAAGTCGTGTTCAGACTGGATAAACTGCCACACGAACGCACAATTGACAATAAATAAATCCTGACTGTTGGTGGACATTTAGAAATACCCGTTATTGTGCATGCACGGTAAGAGGCAATGGAACTTTGTGAGTCAATTAACAGATGAAGAATGAGAAATAGCACGAGAAGAGCGCCGCGATAGTATGGCACGAAGTAGGGCCCTCCTTTGTGGATTGGTCCAATGGACGTTGTTTGCGACCATTGTGCCGCATTGAAGTTCGCTGGAGAAACACCTGGATTTTGTCGTCTTAATGGCAAAGTGAAATTTCTATTATTGGTTTCGCCACCGGAGCTATTGTATTCCTTGCTTCGTGGCGAAACACCAGAATCACGACATTTTCTAGCGAAAACTCAAAATTACAATGAATGTTGTCCGATGACTTTGTTTGAGACGGAAATTATCGAAGGACACAGATATAATCCGAAATCACGGCCATTCTGGACTGTTTATGGTTTTAATCTAGAAAATACATGTTTTTCTTATTATCAATTGTACCGAGCATGATTACGTATCGGCAAACCTTCCGCTTTAATTAATCGTGCGCCTGATAACAAAAAACAAATGTCGTATGTCAAAAGGTGCTTGAATGAAGAGAATTAACCCGATTGCATCCGATGCTGCACAATAAATAATTTAATTCAACCGTGTCTTTTTTGACACGCGGTTGAAGTAGGCATTTGATTTTTGTACTTTTATTAAATTTTCTGAATTATATCATAATTAAATACTAAACTTAATATTTTTTGTATTCATTATATTACATTCATAAAAGCTTAAATTAAGTTCCGTTAAATGGTAAACAAATATTCATTGACTTTTTGGCGGTACGAAGTTCGCTGGGTCAGCTAATTCATAATAAAATGCGTAATTGTTTTTATAAAGCATAGGTGACACTCTAGAAATAACACATTGTAAATATTAAATCCAGTTAGTATATGTTGACTTTAAAAAAAAAGGAAAATTTGGCGCCTTAGACTAGCCTTATAATTATAATAGTCTGTGGTATACATTGACCGTGGTATCAATTTTCTCTCTCTCTCTCTCTCTCTACGCCTTGTAATGTCACGCGTTGCATTTCATTGTTACAAATTGTTTAACACAAAATAAATAGTTTTTCATTAGTATAAGTTGTTTAAATTCATCAGTATAGCAGTGTAGCATAATCCATATCCACAGATGTCGATTAACTATTACTTTTAATTTGCCACCGAGAAATTGAAAATCTTACTGTTGAAATGTGTATCTGAGCCGGTTCAATAAATATAGCAAAATATCCCGATAAAATTTTCTGAAATATACAAGATATCTTGAGAAAAATATTTTAAAAATTCTTAAGACTTTATCATCTCAGCTGGAATGGCTGGAGTTAGTAAAATTTCAAAGATTAGTTTTGTTTTTATTTATTGTAAATATTTTATCAAAATCAAATACCACTAAAATAACTAGAAGTACCATCCAACGTTTAAACAGTTATGCGTTTAAGCGAATAATTTATTTTTACAATATTAAGTTAATTTGAATTGAAAAAAATATAATGAAAATTATGAGCTAGGCACTTTTGAATTTTCCTTAATAATAACTTTATAACTTTCTTTTAAATTTCCCTTAACTTTACTTTTTTTCTATACTCAAACCGGCTCGCCGCATAGCAGAACATTGTAGGACCTTATTACAGCAAGTGACACCATTGTATTGTCAAGTGCGAACTGCCCAATCGTTTTCAATTGTCCCAAGTGAACGTGTATTGATTACATCATAGCACAAAGGCACGTCATGAACACAAACGGACTCAGTTTGCATACGGTGTTCCGAGAGTGGCCACATTCCGGTCAAAGTAAACTGGCCCGGGGCCCCTTAGAGGCTTGTGCGCCGCCAGTGCAATATATGCGGGTTGCAGTCAACTTTCAACATACGATGATGTTTATATGTATTTAGACATTACGCTCAAATCTGCCCTCTATGAGAATGGATTTCGCCGAACCTACCATGACCTGTGTAGTTTGATTAAGTGATGCGGTCGTATTGGGATTGTTGATCTAGCAACCATCGTCGCAACTAGAATTGAAACTCCCTTTGGCTTATATCGAGAAACAAAGGCTGCCCAGAAGTACAAAGGAACTCAAGCCCGCCTATACATATATCATGAGAGTTATGTTCGAAACTAAGCAATAGATACCTGGGAGTTGATATGGATTATACAATTGTGCGTTTTGAACATTTCTAACTAAATACATTAATTCGATGTGCTCGTTACATAGACGCACGCGATCACTACGGATCGCTAGTTCATAATACTGTTTTTATTTTTCACGACATTCCGACCGCGAGTACAAGATGCCACCATGATCATGACATGATCATTTCCAGAATAAACGTAAAAAAATATATTATTCTACGTTTAGATATTTAAATTAATTTTATATTTTTATTTATTTAAATATTAATATTAATTATTAAATATTATTATTAATATTAAATAATTTGACAGGCCCGTTGGTGCAGTGGTTAGTGAATCTGACTGTTACGCCGGGGGTCGTGGGTTCGATTCCCACCCAGAATAAATATTTCTGTGATGAGCACAAGTATTTGTTCTGTGTCTGGGTGTGAAAAAATAATAAAAAAAATATCTATTTAAGTATATATTTACATATAGGTATATAGGTATGTAGTTTATCAGCCATCTGGTTACCATACCACAAGCACTCTTGACGCTTAGTTTGGGATCAGATGGCCGTGTGTGGAGATGTCCCGAGATATTATTTATTTATTATTTATTGTGAATATGCTGACATACAATTATATTAGTGATATTTTCTAATTTTATAAAACTATTTGTTTACGATTTTCTTGTTTTATTTTCTACTGATATCTTTTTACTCGTAAACGTAATATTACGCCTTTGATTCTCTCAAAGATAAGGGCTGAAAAATCCTACATTACCACTTCGA
This sequence comes from Mimoniades ocyalus, assembly GCA_018245615.1. Lineage (NCBI taxonomy): Eukaryota > Metazoa > Arthropoda > Insecta > Lepidoptera > Hesperiidae > Mimoniades > Mimoniades ocyalus. The sequence goes on from DWDV01002120.1 coordinate 3,985, forward strand.
TTCGAACCCAGGGACTCTCGATCAGGACCCCGATTGAATATCAGAATGAAAATCGAAAGAAAGGACATCGCGTAAATTATCAAAGAGCCCGTTTAAAATCAGTATTCAATAAATATGTTATAATCGAGCGCGTTGACCAATGCGCCACGGCGGCTGTTACTCAACCTACGAATCTTGGCTATGTTTAGAATAGGTTGGATATATGTTTTATTGTACAATTAAAAAGAATAATGATTAAAATTATTACTTACTTGAGGTTTTATTATTAATGTCATTCTTCACATTGTGATAGAGGTTTTTAAGTCCTATGTAAGTACCTATATAATTGAAGAAAAATCGAACTTATGTTGATGTTTTAAAAGTTGCCAGCTGTACATATTCAGTGTGTAGGTGCTATTGTTATACGAGTACATGTCCGTATCGGAAGGAAGATTTTTGTTGGTTAAGTCACTAAGCCTAAAGAGACCATTTGTAAACGCACGCGCGAACATGCAACGAAGCTTTAGTACGTTGTCCTCATCACTTTCTATTCATTCACGTTAAAAGAGATTTATGGCTAGTGCAATATTCGTAATATATAAATATACCATATAAATAAAATGATAGAGGTCTGAGAGAAACTACTGGACAGACTTCAGTTGAGTCTTCGAAGTTTTGATTCTTTGACACTTGGACTCTTGTCTAAAAAACACTAGACTTAGACTCTTGTCTAAAAAACATCCCAATGTTTGATTTGATATAAAGTAATTAGTTTTAACAAACAACCATTTTTCACACGGTCAACTGTACGTCGCTTGTCTCGCGTTACTAATCCAGATAATTCAGTTATTTTAGTTTCAAACAGTGAAATAAATAGAATTATTTACAAATTTTTGTAAGCGATGTATATTTTTATTTCCGATTTCTTTGATGTTTTGCATCTATGCATTTAGTATACATAGTTGCAGTAAACTAAAACAGAAAAATCCTCTTATGTATGTAGGCATGTAAATGCATACATAGGTACATAAGAGATACATAGGTACGAAGATACTCAAGTACATGTATCTATAGGTTTACAATTATGAGTTCGGATTGTGTAAAAAATTACAAAATGTTCGACGTGTTATGGAAAACAGCACGTTGGTTGAAAAATAGTTCGTGCCGTGATCATCGCGAAATATGTACAATAGAGGTACTACCGAGCGAGCGCCGCCAACGGTGCGTATGTAAATATTGGTCCGTCAGTTCAAAGATTCGCATAAATGGCACGTTTATTAAAAAAACGTGTGTCCCATGGATTGCAACCGGCTTGTTCAATTGTGGTTCTATTTACTACATTTCAAATTTCGAGCTTGTTTACATTATTGGATTGAAATAAACACGAAGTATGAAAGTTGAAAAAATGTATACAGGTGAATCGAACTTTCCATTTACTTCAATTCTATCGCAGTAGTGAACATTAGGATAGTTTGCATATTCGAATCCGAAATAATCTATTTAACGTACCACTGCTGTATGATTGGCCGTAAATGCGGAAAGGTGAAATTGATGCAGGGACGGACTGAATTCATCCGGATCAAAGCGGTTTCAGCTGCTTGCAATTAACTGCAGTGTTATAATTGAAGTAGGTACCTAACTCAGTACTGTTAATTAAATTGAAACTATTCACAATACCGCGAGAATGATGACTATTAATAGCTTTCCCCATAACATTCAATTCTTGTATTCCCACGCCAGGACCCTGACGTGGTAGTTGACAAAGAGCGTACAAGTATATCCAAATATATCCTTATGAGCGTCATATGCTTCTTCTACATTCATCATTCTCTTCATACACGCCACTTTCAGAGAAGTCTCCCCATACACCATCGGCCGGCGTTTGAGCTATTTGGTCAGGATGAGTGGGCCTTGGTCTCCCTCGGCAACTGTATTGATAAACATTATCTTTGTTAGTCAGTTGTATTGTTCTTTCATTTGCTTTTCTTTCTACATGCCCGAAACATAAAATTCAACAGGTAGACGAACTGAAGTAACATTCATACATACGAGTACGAGTATCATAGTACTTGTATGTTTAAAGTATTGAACGCTTTGTTTTATACGTTTCAATCATGTAAAATATTCCCCTTGCATTCCGATTAAATCACATACAAATCTACTCGTATATGTTGACAAGCATGATTGCGACCGTGCAAACGTGTGCGAAACGCCACAGACGAGATATTATAGAACGAGAGCTGGCGGACGTTGTTGAGTACACATTTGATTAAGAATAACATACTCGTAGCTCGAAAATTAATAGACCGCCCACTTACCGGAGGACCGATATATAATAATAGATTAATTTGATCTACTATAAAGGTGGACTGCAAACTTCGTCGCAGAGACCCGGTGGTTCTTAAAAGCAGAGAATCGTGAGTTATGTCGATGTTTGGGGTAGGTCAGTTTCTCCATCTTCATACACGGACCTCATGTATGAAGATGGAGTGGACGCATCTGGTGACTGAAATAATGATGAATCGATCGAAGCTGAATGAAAATGAATTCCATAAAAGTTAAAAGTTATTGAGCTATTATTTCTATATTATTTTTTCTGTATATTATAAACCTATTAACATGTCGAGTGACATTTAAATACAAGTTTTAAATGTTAATATTTATTTATATATGTGTCGAAGTATTTATTATCATTTTTGTTGTATAATAATAATTAAATTTTCCTAATGCTTTACTTAACGTTTTGCAAATATGTATTTATAGAAGTTAATTGCATATGCCTGAAAGTTTTCGTATGAGTAAGTCAAATTTAAATATTATATTGGAATATCAAACGCCTCTCCGAATATTGCGAGGAATGAGGATGTAACGACGCGGGGCAACTACAGTTCTATGCTCGTACAGTTTAAACATAATCCGGTTGCGCGATTACCGAAGGCTCTGTTGCCTTTAATCGTGCACCAATTACATTTATTTGTTGTGCTACGTTTGTATATCTGCGAATGACGAGTGCCTCGACGGATACGCAATGAATTAAATGATCAGATTCATATATATTCGTAGGTATATGTAGGTTTATATATTTTTATGTTCATATTTTGTGTGGTATCATTATTTATTTAGAAGTTCTATAGGTACACGGTCGAAGGGCGGTGTGCTGGTTGTCTGTACATATTAGTATTACTTAAAAATGTCCTGATGACTGCCTCGTTTGCCGTGTTGGTTGCAAGCACAACGGCTCTGGTCCCGGATTGAAAGCCCATTACGGACACTATTAGATAGCTCTACTCGTAAATTAGATTTTCTTGTAGAACAACTCATACATCAATATCAAATTAATTCATGCCCATGTATAAAATCATTATCTAAAAGCGTGAAGCAGCAGATTCATTGCCACTCGTTAGCCGTTACCGCTTAATTAAGTAGACACGTTACCATGTTACAACAAGAAACATTAGGTACGCCACTCACCGACTCTTACAACATGTATTGCGCATAACTTTTTGTGGTTAATTTACATGGTGATAAATATAAACTGGTAACTAAAACGCAGTCTCTCTTTGCGATATATATACTCGTAATACTATAAAAATCACTTGAAAGTAGGGAAATTATGGAAATACCACTACACACGCCCGCCAGGCACAGGGATAACCAATGACGATCACTGCACCGCTGCGATGGATACTTCATTGAGGCGTGATGCGACTTGTTGTTACTATCATTTTGAGATGCTCGGTTAAAGCGGGTTTTATTAGATTTAGTACGTACCGCGTACTCGTTTAGTACGTACCGCGTAAATGTTACGGATGTTTTAATCGGCACGTACCAACCGAGGAGCTTATGAAAATTCAAACCCAACACCATATAGTTCCAGATAGATGCATGCCTCGAACAATGCGTCAGTCTGGCCCATTCTTGTTACGCTTACTACCCGGACGCGGGAAGACCCATGCGCATAATATTCAACTGGAAATCGGCTTAAATATTCACACGTAGACTCGCGCTAGGATTGTTGTGGATGCGATGAATGAGCGTTTACAAATACAAAAACGTAAAAAAAAAACGAATATACATCAAAACGCAGATTCATAACAGATTTCGATATTTCTCATTCAGATGTCTGCCCGACCAGAAAACGAACCCAAAACCCTCTGTACGACAAACCGTTATTGTGTTATGTGAGAAAGGTATTTTGATTTGATAGATTGAAGGCTATTTTTGACCAGGTGCCCATGGTAATGTTCGTAAAACATCTCTTTGCCTCGTTGGTTAGGTTGGTTGTGTTGGTTGCAAGCGCGTATTCCGATCGATAGGACCTGGGTTTAAATCCCGGGTCGTGCACTTTTGGTTTTTTCTTACTTAAGTTTTCTAGTAACGGCTCAGAGTCTGCATATGTGCCCGGTTTATGGCAATAGACTCACCACCTATTCCATAGTGGGGCGTAAAAGTAACTGGTGGAACGTGGGAGTGTTCTACATTCCTCTGCCTACCTCTTCGGGGATTACAGGCGTGATGTTAGTTTTAAAAGAGTCCTACGTTACTAAATCAACCCAAGTGCTGCGTCGTTGAGTGCAGTGGAGTGCACGGTGTGCTAATGTAATTAAAAGACAAGGTACTAAATCCTACGAAATACTGTAGCAGTGTTTTGCTTTAAGAATTCAGCGCTGCGGGTACTTGTATCTTGTGTCTCGTGTCTTTTCAATCCGTGTAAGAGGTCCCGTAATGAGGTTTCTGGCTGCCTTAATTGCAATGAAAACCTTTGTGTGTACGTTGTTTCGTCACGAATAGATTTGTCGACAGTGTCTGAGAGTATAATCAAAGTTATTTTGGAATGCTGCATGATAACATCATTTGATAATTAGAGTGCACTGGGTGGAAAAGTACTGATAGCGTTATCTCTAGAACTACGAGTATGTAGAACACTTGCAGATTCAATACAATAAGTGTTATTTCTATAATAATATCTGGTGTACCAGATGTCCTCAGGTAAGTCCATAGACCAATTGACAGTGATATTTTTGACTCTGTACAGCTTGCTTGCTATTCTCACAAAAATTATCTTTGCTACAGAAATAAAGACGGGCTTACCACTTTAATTTACACATTACTTAAACTAAAAACATAGCGCGACACGCCTATATTTCCCCGAAGGGGTAGGAAGATGAGCATGAAACACTTTCCCTCCCCTTCTATTCCCTCCCACTAATAGGGGTGAGGGTACTACACAAACTATTTTATTATGATAATTATCTTGTATATCTTTTTGAGAAAACAATTTTTATTTTTATTGAAGCGGTAGACAAGGGCTGGCTGTGGCTCGGCGAGTGCTCGCTGTGGTTTAATTAAGTTCCGCGTTTCCAGCTTCGGGCTTCCAAGCAATGAGCACTGCAAGCTGCGGTCACCGCTACGATGACCACAGCGTTTGTTAGGATTAAATATAGGTGCGTCGAAGTTTATCAAAATCAATTTAACAGACGAATGGGCGTCAAAAAACATGTATGTATATAAAAGGTACCACTATTTTTGTAAAATATTTTTTATTGCTGCTCCTCGTCTATTCATCTTAGCGTGATGTTATATAGTTTATAGACTTGCTCGATAAATGGACTATCTTACGTTAAAAGAATTTTTCAAATCGGTCCAGTACTTCCTGAAATTAGCGCGTTCAAACAAAAAAACAAACTCTTCAGCTTTATATTATTCTTTATATTATTAGTATAGATTAGTATAGATTCGCTTACATATAGCAAATCTTGATATTTAATTATAAATAACACATAATGATGTTCAAGAAAACACCCCTTCTAATTATTTCGCTTATTTGAGTTACTAACAATAAAGGTGAGATAAACTTGTTAGAGACGTGTTACCCAGAATATAACGTAAGAGAAATTGTACCAATTTAATTTACTTTAGAAATATGATTGTACAACAATGGGTCAATGTTAATTAAAGAGATCTAAGGAACTAGGATCCAGGCGAAAACTTGATGAAATGCGGAAAAGTGGAAGTTTTATTGCAGAAGTATTGTTTAGTTTTCAACTTCGTATTACCCCTGAGTGGTCATAAACAGCAAGTTTCCAGCACAGCTTCTACGTTATTAGCACTACTCAGTATTCCATTCTACTCTCTATTATTATTTTTCTTGATCTTCCTAACGATGGTAGTCAGACTAATTAGTTTCTCTTTCCTCAACTTTGTCTCCTGAAGTCATGTTTTTCATACGCTTCCACCGAAATCCAATCATTTATTAGGTCAACATTTTTGCTTAATAATTCTTGAAAACTTTTCCAAAAGTATGTATGTCAATTGAAAATAAACATTTCATAACAACGCAATAATCTTTATAATAATGATATAATACCTACAAATAAAAAAATTCAATTCAACCGACTAGCATCCTAAAATTAAGTGGAATTTTAAAATTGTGACAGAATTCAGGGATATTTCCAAAACGGAATAAAATTTTACAAAATCCAGATTGTATCTCTCTTAAATAAGCTGTTACCTAGAAACTGAATGAATTATTTTTATTTTTGAAGGAGTACAGCAAGTTTAAAATAAGAAAGTAGATTTAAGATGAAGAGGGCCCTCAGCTTACAATCTTAGCAGCCATTTGCGGATTATATAAAAAAAAATGTTAAATATAAGTGGTTTTCAAGAACATCTTGGCGAGAACATTATTACAGCTACATTTTTAATATTTAGGTATTGAAAGGAGTTAAGTTCAACGAAGTGGTCTTATTATTTCGATGTTTTAAGATAAACTACAAACCGATAAATATTATATAGGTACAAACAAACATTGCATACAATTTCGGAATATTGGTTACAATAGTTTTAGATATACTCGTTAGGTATAAAAGTGCATGAATTGCTGGCATCTGTGACGCGAGAAAGAGATATACATAGAAGCGTATAGGAAAAACTTTGCTAATTACTTTGCTTAACGCCCAATGTCAGATTTGGACTTTGATCTTTTGTTTGTTGACAGATATATAATCGTATTTAACAACGTTTATAACTATTGCTATTCTGCACGCCAAAATAGATGTCGGAAGGGTACTTCCTGGTCCTTACTTGTATGCTTTATGTTGACGGTCTTGCGACAGTCGATCAGCTGGCGCGGAACATGACCTGGTCACATTTACGTCCCCATTCTATTACTGCGATTACTATGAAAACATTTCTACACATGTACAAGTAGTACGTATCTTGATATCGACATAATTAGAATCTGGGTGACATGAAGGTAGATATGGAATGTTTGTGCGGATAAGCAAAGGGCTCGTTATAAGGGATCGTATTCGCTCCCGGCATCCGACTCGAGGCGGAACTGATGTATATCGATGTTAATATACGGAAAGTGAATTATGAGATGAGTATTAAGATGGGAAGTATGGAACTGCGAAGCGTTTTTCTTAAGAAATAATAACCTATATCGACATGGCTATAGGGTCATCATCTATTCAATGGTAGGACGTAAAAGTAGATGGTGAAACGTGGAGTGTACTGCCACTACTTCGAGGATTATAGGCGTGATGTTTACTGCACATGAAGCATAATGAACTACATGAGTACGTACAATATAAAGTAGTAAATAATTATTAAAATCTAAAACTAAATTCAAGTAGTTTTATGGATTACAACGTAAATACATGCACATGTATATAAGCTTAATAAACATCATATATTGTTATAATGACTGTCCATAAACGTTTACGTTCAAAAAACATAAAGATAGTTAATGCTGTCGTATACATATGAGTAAGTAATTAAAAAAAAAAAAAAATTCGTAAGGAGGTCAAAGGCGTATGTAAATCTTCGCTTTCATTTACCCTTGTATGATTTTTATGGGAATAATAATATGTAATGACATTTCCCAGTCGCAGTTGTTTATAATATATAGTTAATATAATCGATTTAAAAAGTTGACCCTTTGTTTTGTTTTCCAAATTCCAGATCTCGAGTTTAGTGGCTATAACACACACACAGAGATATAATAGCTAAAGAGCCAGTGAACCGCAGATCACACATATTTTAGGAAAGCCTAAAATTTCCTCAGTGACTCTGTTGTGCCTACCAATCAT
>DWDV01002121.1:0-12052 GCA_018245615.1 Mimoniades ocyalus
TCTGCGTAAGATATGAGATTATGGGTATAACCCCACCAGGGGGGGGTTATGTCCAGCAGTGGACTACAATAGGCTGATGATAATGATGCTGACGATGTCTGCGTACGAAACGAAAATAGTAGAATAAAACAGAACTATTATATTATTACTTTTTTCCTTAAATAATATAAAAAACCATCGAAATCTATATCGTAAATGAAAATTCTGATCAGCGAGCCTTAAAATTAAATCTGTCGCTACGCAAATTAAATCTCAAACAATTGGCGACAGACAACGATATAACGCTAATTTGGAATTAATTAATTCTTTCATTTTATCGCTGGCTCGCGACGGAATAAACTAGTTCAAATGCTTGGATATTACGTTTCGATTACATATTGGAGTGAGTATCTATAGTGTCGTGGAATGTTATTGCGTTGAGGGTGGAGAGTCGCAGCAAAATTGTTTCTAACACACAAATACTAAACTAGACACGATATTGTTGATTCAGTTAATTGAACTTAACCCGGAAGGAATAGGCAGAGAAGTATCATCCTAGGTATCATCTGTTAGTATATACGTCCCGTGGAGCAGCCGGTAAGGGTATTGTCACACGTCAGTCACAAATCCAGACCGCGAGCTGCTATCGTACTGGGAATTTCAATTTAACGTAACATCAGGCTTGTAATCCCCGAAGAGGTAATTATTGCCAAATATCGTATAATGCGTTTGGAAGTAAAAAATTTATTAAACGCCTGTTTCAAACAATCGCCCACTTAAGTATTAAGAACGTTAAGTATAAAATATACATGCAAGATACGTTTACTCGTACATGTACAAATGCGGTCTGGTTATCATAGCAGTTGTATACTTTCGGGATCGAATGGCCGCGAGTAGAGATGTTAAAAAATACTTATTAATATTATTCCAAATCTGCACATCGCTTGTCATTTCACTCGTGCTGGGAAGACCCTCGGTTGAGTGCGTTACTGGACATAAAAGAAGGATAAAATCTGGAAAATACTTGTATTAAACGCTCACCATTCTCAACATTGTATTGCGCAGCGTAAACTTTACATGTCATGTGCAAACGCCAGAGTTGGTTCTATGAGCTTCTGACGTTTATTGTTGGCGGCAAAATATAGGCTATTTTGTATCTTGAAAATGATCCTACTGTATTTAGCTCAGGTTTTTGTTCCTTCTTTAGGTTTTTGTAGATGTAAGGTGACATTTGACGCTCGGTGATAACTGTTCATTTCGTAAAGAATCTGGCTTGATGTTAAACTAATAATATTTTTATTATGTAGATATGTTTATTTATTCGACCAAGCTTGTTCTTGTCTCTGGGGGTCCCCAAAGGGCTGGCAAATATCTCGCTCAAAGGCTTAGCCTTTTAATTCACCGGGGTAATGCTGTTAGTGTTTTGGGAACCATGCGTGCCAAGGACATTTTAGATGAAGTTTATTTTATAACTTCCTTCTTTATATTGAAATGTGTTTTGTGTAGCGGTATACTTACCTACAATATATTGCAAAGCTAGGAAATTGTCTCAACAGGGACGCTTAGAGCTAGAGACGCGTGTGTCCGGCGAGAATGTCACCACAATCCGGAGCCGCATTGTCTTATGAATAAAAATTCGAAGCAACAAAAGTGGTGTGTTACAAAAAATCTCGGACGGCTTGTTAAAAGGTGTCCTGATGCCAAAACCGAGTAACTCTTTTTTTCATCCTTTTCGCATTTTTTTTTTCTTTTCTGTTTTTGGTTTTGTACTTTTTGTTACCACTCCGCGTCGCATTCTCGTCCCTCGTAGTAGTTGTGTTTAGAAAAATAAAATTAAAAATGTAGTCTTCGCTTCATGAGTATTTAGAGTTCCTCAGCGAATGACGTTGGGAAATGTCGGTACCGAAAATCACTAGGACAAAATAATTTAACATTAGCGGCTTTAATATCCACATTTAGGCCCCTAAATTATGTTGATTCACCTAGTATTAAATTGTTCTTCCTAATCTTTGCATTCCTAAACTGATACGTAAACTTAAGTACTTTTAAAAACCGGACAAAATATTCTACAATTTTCTCTAGCAATTCTATAATTCTATTCTATAATTTTGGAATTATCGTTCAAAGTAATTTTTCATAATTATCGTCCTATTTACGTTCCACAGTCGACATGAGTATCCTTTCGGTACGAGTTAAGCCCAGAGTCTGCCACGCTGGTCCAGTTCCGGTTAGCAGTTTTCGTATGTCACACAGTAGAGCAGTGTTTGTGACAAATGCACATTGCTCTTGTGTCTCCTGGAATGGTGTTGTAATATGGTTAATAAAGCACTCTTAAGATAACTTGACTTATGAAACTCTTTATATTTATATTGTCTTATAGGTACTTTTCATATAAAATCGTCATAAAATATATTATTTAAGTACTTAATAAAGTTATGTGATCTACCAATTTCTTCCCGCCGCTACACATATTAGGCACATAAAAAAATCTGAAACGCTTCCAAATTAAAAAAAACTGCTCACAAACGAAACTCCGCTGTCAGCGGATATCGACAAAAGGAGCAGCAAGCAGCCACGCGCCGCGACCGGCTAGCAAAACCGTCTAACCCGTGTTTTCGATTTTTCTATTTCTTTTTGCTTAACACTTTTGCTTTTCAGAACTCATGACAATGGTCATTGTTATGCAGAAAAAGAAGTTCGCGACGCGCCCCGAGTTTGGGTAGCCAGCGGCTTTTTTGTGTGTTTTCAAAAGATTATGTTTTGCGGTTGAGATATTGTATGTCTACTGTTAATGCTTAGGTGAGCTAGGTTTTTCAAATTGTTGCTGTATGCAATACATTTCTGGTCTAGGATAATCCGTCAACCTGCATTTATCCAGTATGGTAGTTTATGGTATTAATCTCGGCCCTTTCTATCAGGAGACTCCTATTCAACAATGTAATGATAAATATTGTTTCATAAAATACTAATGTTCTGCAGACATTCGTAGATCTGGATGTCTTGATTTAACTCAGTCAAATATATGTATGTATGGTATGTTCAAATTTTTTACAATATTTCTAACAGAAGAACATCGCTAGCTCTTAGGATAGGCGAATGCATAATTTCTGTTTTCTGAAGACATATTAACTCCCTATATGTTTCTTCTTCCTCTATTATCAGTGAATTTGGTTGATTCGGTAGCAAAGAGAATTATGGTGTATGATGTAAGGTATGCTTAGCAATAGGTTACATTGCTAATATGTATGACATTTGATATGTATAAAACTGTATTTATTGTAAATATGTAGATCACCAAAAAAAAATTGTGTTGAAAAAAAGACAGTCAATTGTAATCGGGCGTATGAAGAACAGTCTAGAAAATTTTGACAGAAGTTGCTACTATGTCATAAGATAACATCGCGTCTATATTTTCCCTTGGAGTCGGCTGAGGAGTGTATTGACACACCGGGCGTAAATCTTCGTCAAACTCCATGCCCGAAAATCGAACCCAAGACCCCTTGATCAACTTTCGCACCAGGCCAACGAGGCAGTGCAGTACTGTGCTATATCAAATGACTATTTATATTCAATAAATCAGCGTATCAAAGCATCTGTGATCTCGAGACGCGGCGATAGATGGATATCACGTTGCTCGATACTTTACAGCTAGCTCCTCGAAGGGTATTAATAGACGCAGATGTGCCGCGCGGTCTGCCGCGGCTTCCGCTCTGCTATTCCCGCTCAGGTTAGGCTTTATTCATAATGTTGCTTATGTTTTCAAAAGTTACTTAAATTAATCTAAGCGTAATTTTACGCCTGTAATCCCCGAAGAGGTGGCATAGGAGTGTAGTACTGTTACGGGGTGGGATGGAAGTGCCTTTTAAAAAACATTTCTTTTTAAAATTTTAAAGAATAATATGTTATTGAATTAAAAGTACACTTGTTAAGGAATATGTCTCCACATTCAACTGTAAGCCTGATCTGCTTATTAAATTACGAATTTTTACCTGTGGAAAGTTTCTCTTCTAAAGACAGCTAAGCAATTCTGTTTTAGATTGAATATTCTATTATTCATGTACTTGTATTATAACAGTTCACTACAATATATTACAACAGTTACGTTTGCGTCCCATTTTGGAATAGCTGGTGAGTCTATTGCCATGCACCGGACACATCCAAACTTCGAGCCTCTACTAGAAAATCTAAGTTAGAAAAAATCCAATAGTGCCCCACCCGGGGCTTGAACCTAGGACTTCTCGACCAGCAGTCGCGTTTGCAACCAAAGCGACTAATGAAGCAGTCAATGAATGATAATTAATTCATATACCTGCGGCTCTTATTCTACACATTCCTAGTTAAAAGAAAACTCCAATAAATCCGGTCTAGTGTAGACAGCGCTCAACAATAAAAACGGACGACGTATGGAATGGCGATCATATTAAGGGACGTCAGTACCTACGTCAGTGTGACTTCGTTTTGTTATTAGATTTGTGAAATTAGTCATTTCGAGGTATAACGAACTGAAACAGTTAAATGTAGTACCTACTGTCACATATCGTCAGAGATGACAATGGGATTTTGTAACGATATAAATGACCAGTCTCATATAAACCCCACAATAAAAAAAACATCACGCTTGTAATCCCCCAAGGGGTAGATAGAGGAGCGTACGCATTCCCGCGTTTCACATTTACATCCCACCATACACCGGGCACCTCAATTAAAACTCTATAATATAGGCTGGTATATACTACTTACTGTTCTTCTTGCTAAGCCGCAATTAGTCAGCGCGTACGCTGCACTTAGCCAGCGGAGATTAGGTAGCGTATAGCCTTCAATACTCTCGTTTCGAGAGGAGACCTGTGACTAAATCATCATCGGCCTATTGTAGTCCACTAATATTATTTTGTATTGATACATTATTATGTTTATTTATATGTAAATCTTAACTGCATTTGTCACCTGTGGCAGAGAGCGACAGTTTTTACTCAAATACTGGGTGTAGTACCGCTAGTAAAATGAATTTTAACTGAAACTCTTTATACATATTAAAAAGCGTTTGGGTCCAATGGTGTTTACGTTTTGTATTGTATAAGCAATCCGTCATTGGAACTACTGACATAAAGTTTCACAAGGTGCGCACAAAAACCAAAACGACAAATACGACGCCATTAATACAACCATAATAATTATTAAAGACCATTTAACCCTCATTTCAAATCACGTCCGAAAATACCGACGTGTCTAACAAATTCGCTTGGTAAAAAACCATCCAACATGGAGCTGGCACGCCACCTCGCGGGATGTCGCGGCGCAAAAATTTATCTGATCAATTTTATCAGACGGCGAGTGGTCTCATATTTTGAAAATGTACGCACGCGTTTTGTAGGCGTACCCATAATAATGCTTAGTGCCACGAGCAAAAATACAAAGCACACATTTTTTATGTGTTTGTCTGATGAGCTATGATTGCATATATGATATATTTGAGGTTTGTTCAAGGCGCAGTTCAACGTGCTTGTATTGTGTGTGATGTTAAAGCAACAATGTCACAAAGATTTCTAATTTGTTGTTTTGAAAATGAGGCGATATTGCTTGCTTCTTATTATTGATTCGAATTTGATTACAACGGTTATAAATATAAATTATATTTTATGCCTAACGGGTAATATATTTGTGATTAACACGAGCGTTAAAGCATATTTTTTTTTAATCGTCAACGCTCACACTAATACTCCGTGTGTTTACTGCCCCATTAACTAATTTTTGCTTCCACCAACATATTTTGTGGCAATTAAGCTCTTTTATAATTCGGTCTTGGCGGCTCAGATTTGAACTTTTCTTTCAAGTGACACGAGAGAATTCTATTCACGTTGTTGGCAATTTATAATTCAGTTTTACTGATTTAAACGGTGCATTTGTTGTCGTTTTTGAAGCACGTGTGTTTTGATTAGATATTCATCATTGTATATGTCTCTATGGTAGTATAGGGTTTCGAAGAAATTATTTAATCAGCGTAACTTTTATAGAAAATCTATAAGTTTGTCTATAAGAAAGTCTACTAAGAAGGATTGGTAAGAGTCTTCACACATTAAAACACAATATGATATGAATATCAGCAGGATTTATTAGAAATTATCTTCCCATAGCTTCGCATGGCGCCCCTACTATTGCGAATTGTTCCTAAGATATTCATGATTTATTAAGAACGCTTCAACTAAAACTAAAAACTGGTATTTTCCGACATGTTTAGGTAATTCTCAATGTTTATGCTAGTAAATATCCACCTGGCCCTTTGGACGTGGTAGGTATGTAAGTCTAATCAGAAGAAACGTCAGACCCTCATCGTATTTTCGAAATGTCACAGGATCTCTCTAATTACATCCTGCACCTTCAAAGCCCGGCTTGCATTAAGGCCTCCTTTATTACAAAAAGACTTCTGGTAATTGAATACACCTTTGGACCTGTAAAAAATGGACCGATAAATTTGACATTCCTGCCTGCCACTCCAGCTCTTCTCTATCGTATCTCGAGCAGTCAATGTTCCATCTTTTGATTTGACCTCTGTGTCCCAGTAACGGCTTAGAGGTGCAGGCTGAGTAACTTGGTCGTAGACATACCAAATACGTTGATCTTGACGACTTTTCTCATGGCAAATATTGATACATATATACATGTCGGATTAGCAACACGAGAATCGAATAGTCGATCCAGTCTGTTAACACTAAGGAGACTTTTGCTATGTAGTTTATATAGAGTTACTTGAAACTATTCGGCACTGCCTAGTGTAAAAAAATAATGATATCCTGCCACGGACTTAGTAATCGGTCCACTACATGCTAATAATATAAATTCTACAAATAATTCACCAAATACCGTATTAAACATATTAATAATGTCTTGGGACAATTTAAACGAACCCATGAGATTCTAAATTAGACAAAGAGTGTGCTATGGTTACCGGACAACTGATAAACACAAATATAATCCGTAACTTTACTGCTTCGTTGGTCTAATGATTGCAAAGGGTGACTGCTGACCGATAGCTCCTGGATTCAAATCCCAAATCTTATATTATGTTGGATCTTTATAACTTAGATATTCTAGTACAAATTTGTATTAGTCTCGGTGTCCGGATTTGCGCGCTGGTAACTGGGAAAATGTAAGTGTACACTACACTTCTCTGTCAGCCTTTTTTCATCATGGAGCACATGTGGACACACACACAAACACACATACATAGGAACAAACACTGATACTCGTCACACAAATATTAGGTGCGAAAGGATCTTGAATCTTCGTGATTGACAGCCAAGATAACTATCGTCTAGTCGTGAGACCAACCAGAAAAAGCTGGGTAGTGATGTGGGTGGTAAGCTTTAGGCTTTAAGCAAGAACAGGAAGGCCAACAGTGAATGTGGTATAATTTATATGGCTCATCAGATCTCTGGTTAACTTGGCTCTGCTTAATTTGAGATCAGATGAGCACATGGAGATGTCCCAAGATACATGTTTATCATTTATTCATATAATAAACTATTTTAAGATAACTATTTTATCTCTAATGTAACTAGCACGTATCAATTTTAAACTGTAGTAACTAATCATAAAAAAAATTTAACCTCGACATTGAAATGACTCCAGTATGTAAATGCTGGACGCGATAAAAAATAACTCAATAATTAGTTAACCCTCAAACATCAGGCGTCCGCGGCGAAGAAATCGAGACGTGGGAATGGAAGACCGAATAACTGTTGACATTAGGAAAACTGTAGAGTAGAACCTTAATTTTTTCAAAAACAAGTCGTTACCAATCTTATATGAGTGTCCTGTATAAAATCTCTATATGTTTATTCGAATATTAGATAATACTAGTCATCTAGCATTGGACGAAATTGGGTTGTAATTCATTGATACTATGAATGTTGAATTCACTTTGAACGTTATTGACGTTGTCATCAAACAATTTGTTTATATTAATTTCTACTCTGTGCGAATGTTTGATAAAAGAATGAAGAATGAATGAATATAATGACTATTTTTTTTACTTTAATTTATCTCATGGGGTAGGCAGAGAGTGCCAAATATCCCTATCCTTACAGACCTACCACGCTTTTTTTTATGCATTTGTCATATATAAAATAAAAAAAATATTAGTATACCTCAAACTCCTCTGTGCGTTCAGCATTTCTTATTTTTCACCTACATGAAAAAAATGCTCCAAATCCACTCCACACCTTTCTCTATTCCGTACAAACTGCACCAAATATTCAGTGGGCGGGTATTGGGCGTCACAATTAAATATATATTACGGTGCGCCCACACAAAACAATACTGGCTATCTGATGCCCGCCGACGTTTGAAGGGTTAAGGCAACGCTTAGAATCATTCCGAGCGATTCAATTTGGGTGTTATTCCAACTTTTTATACAATGAAACTGCAACAGGTGTACAAAGCACTTAATATTGTGTGCGAGATATTTATACACAAGTCTAAATTAAATTGAGCTGTTTTATACGAGTACAAACCATAGTACGAGTACGTTTACTTTACGTTAGTACTTTATTATTATTAACGGTTAAGTTAGTATTAAGGTACAGACAAACGAGGTGCGTGTATTTAGTGAGTGCTGAATATAGAACGCCAGTCAGGTCCCTTACGGGGTAGACAGAGAGTATCAAATGCCAAATATCCTTAACTACACTGTCCTGACGTCCGTCATCCACATTCATCACTCTCTTCACGCATGCACATCGGTTCGAGACATCAGGCTGTAAAGTTTTTAGTAATTTGTATAAAAATAATGGCTGGAAACAAAAAAGGTTCCAAACATTTCTACAATGCACATGCCGCATCACATTTAAACTGAGAACGCCGCTTTCAGAGGTGGCGTAATTGAAATTTTTCGAAAAATAAAGAACTTATGCCGTTCGTTAATTTTCTAAATAATTCCATGGCAATAATTTCTTTGGATCGCAAAAAGTTCTACAAGAGCTTAATGTGCGAAAGCATAATCGTGTTTATTTGTTATCTTTTTTACTCTTTCCTTTTATACATTCTTTATTTCATTTAAATGTTTATCTTATCTGAGAGACGTTAACGAAAATTTAATTCAGCGATTCTGATTCGCGAGATAGTAGTAACATATTACGGTTTGGAGGTGAAAGTCTTATTAAGTCGCGAAACGTGTGTGTTTAAAACGAGTGTGAAATATTTGATCGAGCTATGCGAATACATGTGAATAAAATATCCCTTGATCAAATTACACAACATCACGCATATACTTCCTCGACAGGCAGCATTCAGGAGTCAGAGACGGAGGAGAATGGGAGGAGAGAGAGAGAGAGGAAATGAGAAGGAGGAGAAGAGGCAAAGGAGGGAGTACTACACTCCCACTGTTCACCAATTATGTGTACTCTTAGTCAAGTCATTATATTTATTCTTATATAACATCTTAAACGAGAGATACAGTTGTTATTAAATTTAGAATATTTACTCCCCATCCTCTGGCTATGCCTTCCGGGAGATACAGGCGCGATGTTATGTTATGTTTACAATGATTGTATTATTATTATATCGCCATACCAGGTCCCCCACGGGGTAGGCAGAGCACCGAGAGCGAAATATCTCCATCCTTATTGTTACGACGTTTTTCTGCTAAATCCATCACCCTCACCCCTTAACGCACACCAGTTTTGGAGACTTCTACCTCTCCATCAGTCAGTCACGATAGGCTAGTCTTGGTCTCTCTCAGCAGTCATGAACCTTCGCGTTACACCCCGTAAACATCTTTAAACGCATGGTTATAAAAATTCCTCCGTCATTCAACAAACATGTAAATCATAAAAAACTGTGCGACATTTTTATCATCCAATATCTTTCTATCAAATATCGCTTATCTAACGTTGATCGATTAGACACCTGGTTTTTTAAATACTACTGTGTTCAGAAAATATTACCAACTGCACGTAAACATGCCACTTCATTGTACATCCGACAGTATATCTGACACTGCAGTCAAATTTCAAACTCGTCTATAGAAAGCCAATCAGATAATGCCCACTGTCAATCACGAGCAGCCAACAACGACATTTCAAAGTATACATGTGTATTAATTTGATTAAAAATTGATTAATTCTGATAATTCAAATTGAAATACACGTGTAAAGTCGTAGAAATATCATGAGAGTCATAACACATACATATATTAAAAAGCTGTTAATTACTTATTTACAGGAACTCTATGCTACGACTTAGAAGCCCTTCATTCTCAGCATAATACTTATGTCTAATGGAGTCTAAATTTATTATATTATCACGCCATCTCCCTTACAGGATTTATAGACAGTTCCAAGAGCCAAATAAATATATCTCTCCTTACAGATCAGCATGCCTCTTCTATATTCATGGCTCCCTGTAATATGTGCTTTCAAAAGCATAGAATATTTGTATAATAACACAAGGAGCATGTATTATTATCTAAACCTTGGATCAAATGTGAATAAAATAACACAAATGAAAGGGAAACGAAACGTTTAATGCTTTTTACAATCATTGTGATGCATCATTATTATTCGTAGTTTAGGGGACGGCGCCAATACTGGATTCCTCATTTATTAACGTTACAAAAATTCGTATAAATTCTCTCGGATTTTTATTGTAGCACCATGGTTCATGTACTTCATCGTTCCTGCTACTGAATTAGAAATTCCATATTGTGCTCCGATATAGAAAAAGTACATAGTATAAACACTAAGACGTGACGTTAGGGGTTGCAACCCATATAATGCTGCTCCAACCAACCCTTACCGTCTGTCACTTGACTTGTCTTGCGAGCTCGTACTTACCTTATTTCTCTCGAACATGATATGGCTTAAGATATCGAATCGGATATGGCTTAAGATATCGAATCGGATATGGCTTAAGATATCGAATCGGATGTATCTTAAGATATCGAATCGAATATGGCTTAAGATTCTATAATTCAATTTCCCATTGAATAAGGCAAAACATTTTATACATAGTTATAGGCAGAGGAGTGTAGTACACTCCCACGTCTCACCAGTTACCTTTAGCTCCCGCTAAGGAATAGGTCGTGAGCCTATTGCCATACACTGGGTACATTTTCAGACTCCGGGCCATTATTAGAAAATCTAAATTAAAAAAAATCCAGTAGTGCCCGACCCGGGATTTGAACCCAGGATCTCCCGATCGGCAGTCGTGCTTGCAACCAACACGACCAACGAGGCAGTCTGTGTGTTATTAAAACATTTTATAACTAGCAACATTACGTACATTATTGTAATACCTTATAATGTTGAATAATCTTGACCAATAATTTAATCATTTCAATTTTTTCGTTTGATTGCCACGTTTACTGGGAGAATATTCAGAGAATAATTTGCAGTATGTTCTTGAAAAAATAATTTAATTGTCTAATTATAATTATTCTATTGCCATTATTCTATTTTTAAAATTAACATAACATATGAAACGAAATCTATAATTCCCAATATGTATTTTAATTCAACAAATAAATGTATACATAAATATCTATAGGTAGATTGAATATATAATGTGCTCTAGATGTGATAAAACCGGCCCCTAAAGTACATTTTTACGCGGGCCGGCGCGGGCGCAGCTCCGAACGTGTAATTTGGCCGTCAAAGTCTTTTTTAACAAACGTCATTCATACGTATTCAGAGCTTTTTTTATTACGGTTCCCTAAACCATTCATTTTTTAGATACGCCCTTTTTGTTTCGGCCAGTGGTTACTATTTTATTTATTTCCGAGTTACCCACCTTTTGTATATGATTAATTTGGGATGGATGCCATAAATATGATAGCAAAATTAACTTGTATAATTGATATAGAAAATATATTGGGTTTTCGGAGTATCTCAATGGACAATTTTGATTAAATTTTTTATAGAAATGTATATTCTTACAAATAGTTACATCTTATGTTTAGTTTAATAAAGAAAAAAAAAAGTAACTTCACGCCTGTAATCCCTGAAGAGGTAGGCAGAGGAATGTAAAACATTCCCACGTTTCACCAGTTACTTTTAAGTCCCACGATGGAATAGGTGGT
>DWDV01002122.1:0-12049 GCA_018245615.1 Mimoniades ocyalus
TTTACTGTACCGAGGAAATGGAGCAATAAAATAAATAACGTCAGTTTTGATTAAACATGACTAACTATGCTTGTACTATGGAGTAACCGGGGTGGAGTTAGTAATAGTCTTATATCTATATTATTATTAGTAGTGAATATTAATTTAACTAATGGTCCTATTAATGATAAAAATCGAAAAATTAAGTGTCCGACCAGGTTGGGTGACAATCTCCCCAAAAGGCTGCGCTTGCCTGCAGGCAGAGGCTGGATGCGGCAAAGTTGAACACAAGGCCTGATGGCGCTCATTAGGGGACTCCAGTGTTCTGAAGTGGACTGTAAGAGGCCTATGAAGTGTACTCATGATTTTTAAGGAACGGTTATTGTCAGTCACCGGATGGCTTCGGGGTGATCAAAATAATGTTACATCGATCATCTTGCCACGAGCAACGCACGAAGAGGCTTTGAGCCAATTGCTGCTTCCCGTAACCGAATTTTGTTAGACTCACCTTTAATTACACTGGTATTCGCTAATTGTTAAAACGTGAACTGATTCATGACCTGTTCATTTTTTTTCCGGAATTAAGTCGTGATGGAAAGCTGCGTAATATACCCCTACGAACAGCGAGAATGACTTGATTGAATACGTACTGCGAGCGCTCATGTTTTCGGATTGTATGAAATTGGCCCGAAATTGGCTGACGGTGAACATCGAAAAGGTGTGGCGGAGCAGCAATAACATTTGGGCTTAAACTTTATAGAAGTACGTTTATCGCATATATTTCGGGGATTGGTAACAAATGGCGCGCCTCTTCATAACTGGGTATAGTTTTTTATGTGATTTCAAATAGTGTATGAATAAATGCTTTTCATATCAGGCCTATATCGGTGCAGATATTCAACACGCGGTTTTCTTTGTCTATTTCGTAACGAACCTGGCATGAAGATATAACGCTAGTATTTATTCGTATCAATTGTATAAAGAAAAACGGATTATCACGCATGTAATTCCCGAAGACGTGGGCAGAGTGTAGTAATATCCCCAGTTTCATAAGTTATTTTTACAATTACATTATAATTACATAGGTTATTATTAGGTTCCAAGAATAGATCCACACAGTTTTCCAGAATAATGCTACGTAACAGTCTCTCCTACAAGCCCGGGAAATCTTTTGCATACTGCACCACGTTTCTCCAATTTAGCCTGGAGAAGACAACACATAGCAACATAATTAAAATTACCCATAAATATTGTAGAATAACATCTGATTTACTGTGAAATAATTATAATTTTGTTCTCCACATACGAACTATTCGTTCGTGTTAATCGTAGAAAAATGTACGTCACGTTATTGGAATGTTTAATAACTGAATTAGGTAGTGAAAGTAATTAAATAGAATATAAGTATAGTAATAGTATATAAGTATGTATATAAGGAGACGTCGCGAACAGAGCTGTCCGCGCCACGCCACTGCTCGCCGTAGTCGTTGGCTGTTAGAAAGTTGCGGCGCAGGTTGAAGAGACCTTACCGCAAATTGTTCCCGCGAGTCGCGCTAACGAACGCTCCATGAAGGAACAGTTTAATTAGTTCGCGGTACACTCACGTTACTCTAGGCACTCGTTAATTTGCTCTCACCCATCGCCGTACTGTTGCGTATATATTCTTTAAGTACCAGTAATGTGACCATAAACAAATTATATAAATAGGTATACATATCTGTTACCAGGTTTATTTACCAGGCGGTAAGAGTTTGTAAAGGCGGACTAGTTTGTTAAATTAATTAACTCTAAAGAGCTTCGCTTATAATATTTTCATCTAATTATCCTTTAAAATAATGAAATTGGAGATGAAATGCCCAGTAAGCACCAACCATTCGACTGGCGGCGCAGTCATAACTGTTGTGTGGCGCTGTTAAATTTATTGCTATAACTGATAAATACATAATTATATACTTGACTGGTTCGTTGATGCAGAGGTTGTAAGCGCGAATGCTGATTGACAGGTCCTAGGTGGGCTAGATCCCCGGGTCAGGACTGTTGGAACATTGTAACATTTATAACATCACAAGAGAATCATGGAAGTATTTTACACTCTTCTGCCTACCACTTCGGGGATAAACAGGCGTGATGAAATTATTGATAAGAGTCTACTGAAAGGTTATTGTGGTTCAGCATTTCGTTTTTATAAAGAGGCTGTAAAAACCACTCAATAAAATCGCATGACTACTGTCGTCAGGTATATTGTCAGTTTGACAGATAAATATTGTATTGTATTGTATTGTGAGTATATTCGAACACTTTCACAATACGGTTCGTCTGCATGCGTTCTACACGGCCCGTTGCAACTTGTGCGGCCGGAGCGAGTGCCACAGCGCGCTCGAAAGCGAAAAACTGAGTTGAGTGATTGGTTTGCTCTCGCTAGCGATTGTTGTTAGCTGAGTGTAGCTTACGGCTTATCGCACACTAGGGTTTTCAAACACCATGAGATCCGACTAAGAATTAAGCCGGTTTGACTCACGTTTGTTTTTTCAGGATGGTCCGGCTAGTTTCGGTCCTATACGAAGGTCCTTCCTCATGAGCTCCCGCCATTTGCAGCGAGGTCCGGCCAGGGTACCCTCAAAGTCATGCCGTGCGATGCCAAGCTCATGGCAGTTAAGTGCAAAATGAAACCTTGGTTGGACACCATGGATTTAGAACTGCCAAGGGCTACTAGATTGCTGTAATTACACCATTGTTGTTTACTTTATAGAAATGCATGTATTCTAAAACTGTGTATGGTTTTGAGGAGAACTTATATGTATCTTTTCTAAGATCTTTTAGGTCTATTACCATTAATTAAAAATATGTTTTTTTACAATAGAATGCGATTTCAACCGAGATTATAATAATATTTAAGGATAATGCAATTGTCAATGGAGTTCATCTACTAAATATCAGTTTCTGTGTTATAATAGGAAAGGACTATTGAGGAACGTCGAGAGTTGCGTCGGACGCCCTGAAATATGTACATTCTTCATGCCAGGTTTCTTACGCGGCAGGCAGAGTGCACATAGTGCCAAATATCTCTAATCTTACACACCTCCCATGCTTCTTCCAAATTCATCACTCTCTTCATACATGCACGCTTTACAAACCCTACAAAACTTTAACTTAGAACTATGCAATTATTATATTTGTTTCCATATATGTATGATTTCTTAACAAATATTTAAAATTAATGATTACATTTATCACAGGGCCAAGGCAGTAACATTTGTAACTTTTATAAAAAAGATATGAAATGTATAAAAAGCTATCATTTAAACTCGTAATTTAAGTCATGTTAAAAAACATTAAAGGCAAAATGGAGTTCATTTTACATTTGCCTGAATATATTTTGACTGTAGAATATTCAATTAAATTCGTTCCATTCATGCCGCTGCCAAATTCGTTACAGTTACAGCGGACCGATGACAATTTGTGCACTGACGGACGGCGTACGAAATATGAATATAGTGATCAGTAAGCGTGGACGTGCGGGTGGGGGGCGGGGGGGGGGAAGGGTACTGGGATTAGGGATTCGAGTTTCTATCCAACAATGTGAAAAGCATTGGTTTTTGGTAGAGCCATTTTAGTGTTGTCAGTGATTGCTAGTGTGAGTCATTTTCTTTTAATAATAATAATACTTTAACGTGACATGACGCTTGTTATTCCCAAATATCTAAGCACAGGAGTGTAATACACTCCCACGATTCACACGTTACGTTCGGTTAAGTCCCACTATGAAATAGGGGGTGAGCCTATTGCCACACACCGGGCACAATTCCAGACACCGAGCCACTGCTACCTGCTAGAACCCAACCCAGAGTTTAACAATAATTATCTTTATTACAGACCAGAATACATCGTATATTGTATTGAATGCAGAACCTCGCGATCAGCAATCGCACTTATAACCGCTCGTCTATCGAGGCAGTTTGTTTATAGTCACTAGGTACTGTTTGCAGACAATATGAACAATGTAGATGTATAATTGAAATCGACTAACCTATTTTATATCGTACTATTTATATTCGAATGCATCGATTCCAGTGTAATGTATCTTAAATCACGTTATACGTATGTATGAATCAGCGCATTACAATTTACGAGGTGTGTAAACAATCCAATTGTATTTTAATTTATTTCATGAATTATATTTGATTGGTTATAATTTTTTCCTTAGTATCTATATATTATTATATTGTGTCTGTATATTTTAATGTATGTTGATTTCGATATATAAGTATTTTCTGCACCTCCTATGTATTAGGATTCCTCAGTCGTAAAAATCTGCAGACGCAAAAAATAAATCTGTATGAGTAACTAATAAAAATGTGTTATTCAATTATTCATTGGTCTTTACATACGAGTATAAGCTGTCTATTATGATAATTTTTCTCTAATTTACTTTAATTTATTGTATAAAATTATCGTGTCTTGTAATTAATACGTTTTATTTTATGTAACAAACAAAAAATGTGACGCAAAATTTATTTTTGAGTTCTAAATGTTAGAGATCCTTAGAAATTTGAGCTGGAACTCCCGACTTTGTACGCTGGACCTCAGTTACATTGAAGTTAGTAGTTAGTAACTAGTGGAGCTGAAATAGCTAGATCCTGTTGTTGTTAGCTAGTTTCCTGCGGGATAATATCCAGCATCCTCTCATCGCTCCTCAACTTTACACAACTATAGCGTTTACGATGTTCGCTGGACTTTAATAGCATTATTTGCGCATATCTTGTCATGTATTATGTATTATCTGTAATACATTTATTTGTTATATATATTTAAAGTGAATGATCCATTTTACTTTATATTGCGTCGAGATTTTCTGACAGAAAAAAATAAGTGCATAATCCGCAAAGCGTTAGCGGTTACTTCAATGCTAAATCTAAATATATTTACTCACAATGAGTATAGGATGTAAAAAAGTTTCTTAAGCTGTAATTAAAGTTGAAGGCTATTATTAAAAGTCTTTCATCCTGAGACGAGACCCGTGTCGAACAATGGAACATTAAAAGCGGTTGGCATAAAAATATCAACTATCTAGTAACTACATATATATGTAGTAACCGATCTAGTATCTACTGAGTATCTAGTAACAGATTTACTCAAGATAAACATTGTTATGTTAACTGTCCACAAAATTCATACACGCATTTAAAATATACGCTTAATGGATATTGTACATTGGATGTTGCATATTGGATATTGGATATGCGTAACTTAATTTCGTGGTCAGCCCGGCGGCTACCGTTTTTGATGCGTTTGATAGCATTACGTAACTTCCTTTACAATTCCATTTGTAACAAAGCCTGTAATATAACTGTTTGGTTTCATTGTTACGTGTCAAAAGTAACGTTGGATTTGGTAAGTGGGTATAAATATTAAGCATGGTACTCGTAGATGACGTGCGCCGGACGGCGATTAATGGCAATTTCTTACCACCAGTTTTAAACGTGAATGCTTAAACAACTGGCTTAAACAACAACAACAGCATTGCACTGGCAACGTTGATTTTATTGTTTAGAATTTTCTCTAACTGTAGTAAAATTTATTTTAGTTTTCATACGTTTAGATAATCTCAACCCTTGAGATTAGCCGTGAGCCACGCCGGTATGATAAAACGGAAACAGCTACGGAGTTACAATATATCTGAGCCACTTTTATTAGGGCGTTATAGGTAACTGTAGTATGCTATACCTTAGTAATGACAATTATAAATGACAATGGGTTAATCTATCCTTTACCTGGTTCAAATTCCATATTGTTATTCAAAACCAGGGGCGTCCCCTTCACGTTCTTCCGCAGTTGCGTCAGTGTTGGCCCAATTTTGTGGAATCGTCCTCCTTGATGAAAGTGGACTAAGTCTGGGAGTCTACCAGTAAAACTACGGTTGTTTGCATTTAAAAAAGTTCTAGTAGTTTCTTAATCTTTTGTTCTTGTAACTCGATACTAGAATACGCTCGGCAATATCTCCTATCCGATACGAGGACCAGAATAGCGCAGAATCTGTTTACCTATCGTTAGAGACGTCTAAAAAGAGGCTTCCAGGGTGGTTGACGGTTAAAGTGAGAGCTCGAACAGTTTAGCTATGCAAGGACGACGTCATGTGTGGCCGCATAGAGATTTAGAAGGCGTGGGACGGAGCAGCTTGCTTCTCCCGGGAGATGAGCTCGCACGGCCATGAAGGCATAGGTAATTTTATGTTAAAGATTGTGCTGGAAGGGGTTTCGGTACGGGTAAAATCCCACATAATCTGGTATATTACCCAGGGTACCGGGTACCTGATGAAGGTTTCCCCTCGTAAGCATAAAACAAGGTTCTTTTTCTATGCCTTACTTTTTCCCTACTTGCACTTTCTTTCTGTAATGCCTCATCTTAGTGTATCTTTGTTTAGGACCATTCAATATTGGAGTTCAGAACACAACATATAATTTCCTGCGGTATTTACGACTTATTTTATCGGAATATGTGTTCGGCCATCACGTGGGAAGGTGGTATGGTGGTTTACTAAACGCAGGAAATATGTCGAAAGAGTTAAAATTGCTGGTTATAATCAATAGGTGAATTTCCTCAATTCCCGCCTGCCGTTCCCGCATGTGGGGTCACGTGCCGATGCAGTCAATTGAAGAAGTTCTAGTTAGGAGCAATTTGGAGGAATTTATCAATGTGATACATTTACTTGGTTCTACCTAACCAGCATTAGCCACCAATATAAATACTTTTACTTGACCCTATATGTTTACACTTGGATTAGCATGTCAGTACGTAGTGCAGTAAGTAATCAAAATAAATAAAAAGCTTCTTTTTATTATATAAATTTGGAATACGTAAGGCAGTAGCAACAATGGAAATAAGCACTTATATTTCCCTTTATTTAAATCTTTTAATTTTATTAGGAGGCGTCAAATATTTACTCAAACGTGACCGGTCTGTCTACAAAAACACTTGTTCAGATTATGAGAATCAACATTGTTGAATCTAGTACAATCATGAAAGCTTGAAGAGCTTCCGATTGGAGTATAGATTATTGCTTGGCTAAGTGATGTTTAGTGCTCATTGCGCCGCAAGGTACAGCTCCAGGAGAGGTTTGCCCATGTGCAGGGAGGATCACAGTTTGTAGCCAGCGGATCAATGATTGTAATTGTACTGTACCAATTTCCACGACGTTGTTTGCACTATATTCGTTTGTACCTGCAGGTTGATTGAATCTTCGCACTGCTGCGCCTGTTGGGAATATCACGTCAGTTTTCAATCCAATCAACAATCAAACTGTGACGGGATCGGCTGCAGCTCTAGTTCAACCGTTATTTTTTTATGTTTTTGTTCGCGAATAAAATTCATGTGAATTTCTTTACTCTTACAAAATATGTCGCAGGAATCGCGATTTTGCGTTGTTATCATCGTAATCATCATCATTATATCAACATACTTACTTTATAATTTCATTTTTGGACATATGTAGCTCTCCTCTTAGACTGAAAGGGGTTAAGACCGTGATCGATCGGTTCAAACAATTTTGTTTAATTAATTAAGTCTGAATTTATCATACATACTGAATTGTAACTTTAAATACTTAGCGTTATATCATGAGTTTTTCTGTAACAAACAAATCAAACTAAAACAGTCTTTGTTGAAAGAGTGACAGTTTACCATTGGTTGACCTCATTGCTTGTAAGCGTTTCAAGGTTACAAGCGTGACTGCCGATCGAGGGGTCCTGAGTTAAGATCCCAGGACGGACACTATTGGATTTTTCTAAATTAGAATTTCGAGTGGTGGCCAGGAGTCGAGACTTGAGCCCGGTATACGGCAATAGGCTCGCTAATTCCATGGTGGGACGTAAACGTTAGCTTACCATTCAATAATCAGCTCGTTTTGTTAGTTTTAAAAAACAGATACTCGCTGGTTTTAAAAACGTGGACCAATTGGTGTTCGATGAAAGCAAGCAAATAGCGGCTGTACGGAAGAGACCGATGGCTGCAGGGGTATTAAGTGAAATTACAGCTTATCCTTAGTGCGCAGAACTAAACGGATATTTTCATAGCAGGTAAAGTCGCAAATATTCGCAAAGTTTAGCCCGTATTTACTTTGCGACAGCACGTACTCGTATGTTCCGGCTGCAACAATGTTTGTGTACATCAAACTCGCACAAAAGAGCGAAACACTGCTGCCAAGAATCGCCGCGACGATATGGGTAATGTGACAGTAGTTCGTATCACTACAATAACTTACATTTTGCGTATTTTTGTAGCTACTCGTAAGCGTTATGCTGTGGATTACAACGTAACATCACGTCTGTAATCCTCGAAGAGGGCGACAGGGCAGTGTAGTACAAGTGCTATGTTTTATCAGTTACGGTGACTTCCCACTATAGAATAGTGGGTACTCACCCACTATTCCATAGTGGGACGTCACCGTAACTCAACTCAACTCACCGTAACCGTCAATATACTCATATTGCCATCCAGTGGGCAAAAATTCACACTCTAAGCTACTAGTAGAAATTTCTTGTTAGAAAAATTCGATGATATCCTACTCGGGAATCGAACCTAGGAGCTCTCCTTCAGCAGTCACGCATTCAACTCTTCGATCAACGAGGCAGTCTAATAATTACATTGATAAGAATAATGAATTATTGTTTAAAAATCAAAACGCGATTTTTTAGACTATTGTATGTACGAAATAAACAACAACTTATTAAAGTTCATGTCAGAAGTAATTTTCGTAAAAGATATAAAAATTTACGAAATACCTCCTGCACGCCGAATTTAATAATTCATTAATATTGTAAAAATTGCATCATTCAATTAATTACCAAAGAATTGGTTATACTTATAATAACAGTTACGATTTGTCTAGTTCTGCAAATTTGCACAGGGGATCGTGTCCATTTATCTTCCGATAGCTCATCTTCATGTCTAATTAATGAATAGTAAATTAACTGTTAAATTTGCAAAATGGGAATTCGAATAGCAGTTCGGTACTATTGTGTATTGCCTGTGATGGTCTTCAAACACCGCGTGGTTTGATATAAACATTTGTAGCGTTGTTTTGTAGCGTCTTGAACCACTGCACTCTTTATCTCTACCGCCATATCCTCCCGTCTGTCGTCGCTCACCGCATTTTAAATTCTGCGCCAGGACGAGGCGGTACAATTTAAATTTAAAATATTTATTGCGACAGGCACATTTTTCGGAGATCGCAAACTTTATCTCTCTCTTTGACGAGCGTTTAGTAGAGTTAGGAGGTTGTTTTGGTCTTTGTCCATCTAAATATATTATACATATAATCCTTATAAAACTAATTTTGGTCTTATGAAAATCATACTCATGTCTGTCGCAGAGAAGATAACAGTTGCAGTAGAGGAGTTCTGGGCTGAAGACCACGTCTTGACACACATAGGGTAGAACACCCTCCAACTAGGTAGACTGGCGACGTACGCAGTGGCCGCCAGTAGTTGGAGATAAAGAGCTGACGTTAGAGCTTAGTGGCGTGGTATTAGAGAGGCCTATGTGCTATGTATGTAAATGTCTATGTGGTATTTATGTAGATGTCTACTCGTATTTGACACGTATGTAGGCGTTTATGTGGTATGTATGTTGATGTCTATGTAGCACGTATGTACTATGTGGTATAAATGTAGATGTCTATGTGGTATTATTTTAAGATTAATGAACACTGGTATAAAAATATAATGATCATGAAAAAGCTCGACGTCAGTAGGAAATGTCTATGCGTGGTAGCTGCCACTTATGACTGCTGGTTATTACATTATTTATTTAAAGAAAAAACATTTTCTGATGCTCATAATATATTTTCCAATAAAAAAAATTGAGCTTGAAGTATCTTTGCGCTAATTAAATTTAAAGGCCATGATGCATAAGATCCTATTAGTACAAACGCTCTTAATTTCAATATGAAAACCTTTTGTTCCCCAGCTTATAGGATTCTCTCTATTGAGTTGCGACCTAATTATTCTATTCCATATTCTACACGCAAATACGTTAATACTAACATCCGAAAGATTAATGCTACGAAAATATATTTCTGAAATTTCAAACAAATGTGTAATTTCAATTCTATTTCAATCATACTTTTAAGCTTAAGTGACATTTATGTAATTTAAGAATGTATTGGGGTTTTATTTAAGAATTTAAGATTTAATATTTTAAGGGGAGGTTGCAGATGCCATGCTCGATAGTGGCCAGTCGTAATTACTGCCATCTTCTTTGCTACTCTTTTTATATAAAATGGATATCAATATAAGAATTAATTAATATTACACAACAAACTCTCTTTACCTTTTTTAATATTATTTAATGTTTCCCTCAAATAGTACAATGATCTAAAAAGAATTGACTGGAAGTGACATGGTGAGCGCACTTATTGCTCATTTTTGTATTAAATTTTAAGGTATTAACATACAACAAATTTATATACTGCCTCGTTGGTCTTGTTGGTTAAAAGCGCGATTGTCGATCGAGAGCTTCTGGTACAAATCCCAGTTCCGGAACTTTTGTACGGCAATAGGCTCACCACCTATTCCATAATGGGACTTAAACGTAACTGGTGATACGTGGGAGTGTAATATATTCCCCTTCCGATCTCTTGGAGGATTACAGGGTATATTACGTTACGTTTATATATTTCTTAACTGTTACACATATTTAATATTAGTAATAGGTGATAGTTGACAATATCTACTTTTAGTAGCTCCCTGAATTTAGCAAGTCTTTCTAGTGTTTATATTAATTTTCTTAATAACGGCCTTTTATAAATCCAGTATTACCTCATTAGTATTTCTACATATTATTTTCGAAATAAACGAGCTAAAATATTACTAATGTACGACTTACAAAATGTTTCGAGGATCAATAAAAAATTAGGCACATTTAACACATGATATCTAATCTTTTAACAAATATTTTAATAGAAGTACCTACCTAATTCCTTACTGTGACCTGTATTTCAATTAACAAATATAAAACGTGGAAAGGGTGCAATGGCCAACAAGTGATGTAGAAGGGGCGGTCGTGTTGGCGCGCCGCCAGCGACGTCTCGTGCGGCTTAGTTACAGCGAAATCGACTTTGATGAACAATTTGATACACATAGTGGTCTCACATGTAATAAAACTTAAAGTTTCATAGTTGAACTAAAGTAATGTGAATAATTAAATTTTCGACGTGACAGATACCTATTTGTGCAAAGCATTTGTTTATCTCTTCTTGTGCACGACTTTGTGTGTCTAAATCCGTCACGACGCAGGAAATTGGGCGGCCATGAACATTACCGTTATATACGTATATCATAATAATACTAATAATGTTTGTTTAACAATGTTTGCATGTATCATGTCGGTGCGTTGTAATTTTTCCCACACGTTTCAATGTGACTGACGTTTAACCTGTGTATGTGAAGAGAGTAGCGAGAGAAAACAACAGTTACTAATCGCTGCAACAGAAAATATACTTGTTTTTATGAAGCATATCCAGAGTGTGGAACGAACCCATAACCTCTGACTTAGGGGGCAGGATGATTAATTTACGGGTCATGTATCATTGTGACCCCTAGCATTGGTTTCTTCGTTACAATTTGTACAATAAACGGACCTAATAGATTCGCTGAGCTATTGTAGCCTCGATCGCAGCGGCTGACGACGGTATCGCGGGTGTCACTCCGGGTGTGTGGAACGCAGTTGCTGTAAAGCAGTGGCTCGTGCTTCGTTGTTTGTGTAGCTAGTTACAGAACCGATGAATAATTTAAAATATGCTTAGAAGGTGTGTTCCGAGCACTGCGTAACAATGTACCTCAGTTAGTCGGGTATGTATGTAGTTACGCGAGCTGTTTTCCAGGCGCGGTCGGGGCAATGTTATGGTTGTATACAACAGTAGTCCTGTCAAAGCGTTGTTGTGGTTGGGATGTTTTAGACACCTCATGCGTGCAGGTACAATTATTTATTAATTTACTTAATAATGACTGGCGAAACATGGGAATATACTACACCCCTCTGCCTGCTTTTTCGGGGATTACAGGCGTGATGTTAC
>DWDV01002123.1:0-12046 GCA_018245615.1 Mimoniades ocyalus
GGTGAAACGTGGGAGTGTTCTGCATTCCTCTGCCTACCTCTTCGGGGATTACAGGCGTGAAGTTAGGTTTTTTTTTTATATATAAATAGCTGTGGTTATGTAAAAATTACAACATAAAATGCACAAAATAATTTTACATAAACTTATATTGCAGAATAGATCTCAAAGTATAGTATTGAATCAAGCCTATGTCTGAAGTTGACGTCCATTTGTAATATGATTATTGTCATAATATTTGCGTATCAAATACCTATAAGAAA
Organism: Mimoniades ocyalus; assembly: GCA_018245615.1. NCBI lineage: Eukaryota > Metazoa > Arthropoda > Insecta > Lepidoptera > Hesperiidae > Mimoniades > Mimoniades ocyalus. The sequence goes on from DWDV01002123.1 coordinate 261, forward strand.
ATATTATACTGTCAAATCCAATTCAGCTACAGAGAAGGTATCGCATAGAACGGACAAGCATTTAGATATTGCTGTTTTGCATGTCTACAATTATTACATAAATCCTCATAAGCACATACAAATCAAAGTTACTTTAAAAATCGTTTGCAAATTCACTGTAACATAGGCGAGTAGCAAATTCCTTGATGGTCGAAGTATGCCCACGGGCAGATCTGACAAGTCCGTCTAAGATTATGACCGCCAGAATGTTTGCGGGCGGCATTTTGTGATATGTACATATTTTTTTTGCGTTGTTAATTTTTAAACTTCATAGAAAAAAATCCACACACAGATTGTTAAATTATACTGTTTGTTAATTAATTCACACAGTAACAGCAGTCCGCGAGCCCTCCCCTAATTATAGTACCCTAGTTAGGGGAAAACTCCATCATCATCATCCAGCACAATATATGTAGTTACAGGGTCGTGGTCGTTGTTGTCCAGGGTCGTCCATGTAAAATGCTACAGCAGTCAAATATTTAGAGCAGTCAAACCCACTTCTACTCGATACGAGATCTGTGTCCCCCGTCAGTCAATCAAACAAAATAATCTGATACATATAACGTTGTGAAAAAGTGCTCAGACAGGGTCGTTACAATATAAAGAAGGATTTATTTAAAGAGTTGGTAAGCTAGCCGTATTGTTTCACCTTAATTTAAATGTCAAAAGAGTTTGAGAGAAAATATTCCTTCTAATATCATGCTTATTTATTCTAGTAGGTACATGAAATAATCTTTTTCGTTTACTTAAATTGGCTTGTCAGTGTGATATCAACAGCGGTTGGTGATAACAAATATTGAGTTCTAAAACATAGCTTGTCAAATCGGAAGTTATAGGAAGGATTTCTTTTTTTACATATGAAGCTAGAATTATTCAGCAAAGATTTCTTTTTTTACTTAAGTGGGAATAATTCAGACCCAACAAAAAATTATTATTAGTAGCCTTGTATTTGGGATAAGGTTTTTTTGCATGTGGATGTACTTTAGGTATACGTGGGAGCTCTTGCGAGAAATGATTGTAGTAGAATTTTATAGTCTGATATCTCGCGGTGTCCATCTTCCCACCAAAGGTGCGAAATTGTGGAAGTATTCCAGTTTGAATTCTATTTTCTAAACATCGCTCGTCTTCTCTGCGTCGCTCTTTTCAAGGTCATCTTATTCTAGAGTCCGATTGAAAACTGATATTACAAATAACGGCAGAGGATACAAGCATAAGGATAAACAGAGTTTCTGGCCATACCCAAACTCTTCCTTCCATTAACGCCTCATTCGCCCCATATACAAATAAATGCTCATTGTAATTAAATAAACAAAAAAGATTTTGAGTAAGGAAGCACAGCATACGTTAAGCTGAGGTACAAATATGTGATTTCCAATATTCGGCAAGGCCAGTGTGCCAAACGCGTGGAATGACATCAATACAAACAAGATAAATAGTATTATATACATACGAGTACATTTACATACGGATGATGTTTAGGTAATTATTGTTATAACATTTAAGTTGTTCAAAATTGCGACGTATTACGTCAAGTAGGAAAATGACAAAATGACATATATAAAAGTGTTAATATTTAACGTGTTATAAATACATATTTTGGGGCACTTCCGCACGTGACTAACAAATCCCAAATCTCAAGAAGAGCCTGTGTTGTGGTTACCAGATGGCTGTTTAAACAAACATTTACACATTAATAACATCACGCATGTATTACCCGAAGAGGTACGCAGAAGATTAGTAAAAACCCACGATTCACCTGTGATATTATAAGTCCCACCACGGAATATGGGTTGACCATGGAATATAGATTCTTACCATACACCGGTCACACATCTAGACTCCGAGCTATTACTAGAAATTTCAAGTTAAGAAAACTCAACAGTGCCTGACCCAGGGATCGAACCCAATGCTTCTCGACCAGCAGTCGCGTTTGCAACGATTCGACAAATAAGATAGCCACAGGGACAAATTGATATCATCATCATCAGTCTAATACATTCCATTGCTCGACGCAGGCCTCCCCTATGAGACTGTAGACCGCCCCATACCGTTATCTGCCAGCGCCGGTTCATTTGCCTCTCACGACACTGTGTATCCTGGCACGAGATTCGTTAATGTATTGTATTATCGTTAATGTAATGTATTAATGTTACTCTACCTCGATATATATTGATATAGGTATGTATATTCGCATAACTGTTTTTAGTTTTTCCACCCAAACGCAAAAAATACTTCTGCTCACCACATAATACTTTTCCCGTGTGAGAATCGAGCCCACGACCCTCAGCTTAGCTGTCAAGTTTACTAACCAATGGGTCAACAAGTCAGTCAGTCATAGGTGCTGATATTGAATATTTGTTAAACACGTTTTATACTGGAATCAATGGAATACATACATTTTTATGTTTTGTTAATATTCTGAATGGCACGATTGCCCCATAAACTTGTCCGACGAGATCGCGCTTAGATTTCGATTTCAAAACAACAGCAGAGAAATAAGGAAATAACATTAATATACAGAACCGAAGAGAGGCATGCGTGTCTGCGTTGCATGATTTATCAATTTAAACGATCGATTGGTTGTACAACTGAGCCGTGGAACAAAGCCTGCCCGCACAATGGTCACGTTACGCCAATCCGTTTATGCATACAATAACACAGTGCATTGTGTGGATGACGTGTACGTACTGTGTACAAGGACTGCGTGGAGCGCCGTAGGTTCCGATTGATTAAGCTATTTTGAATGACCGCCCTCTTTTATGGTATGACCCCTAACACGTTTTAGTCATCTGACACGTTTTAAATTAGCACAGGTTACGAATATTTAATGAGTTATTGCGATTTTAGTATAAACACAAGAGTACATAGGTGTCTTATTGTTATTAAGACAGAATTGTATTAAATCTGTATAGTGTAATAGCTATTCTGAACGAATTGTTTGACAGACATAATTTTAGTTCAATCAAACAAAGCATTTCGAAAGGGTCTATTCATGGAACGCAGAACGCCAACATTTTTTGGAACGTATTCATTTATCTTGGATTCATTTGCCTTTTTTTGATTCGGATTTGAGATTTGTTACTGAACTTTAATCGGAAAATTATACTATACTTATTATGTGTTTTAGCGACATTACTTCAACACCATCATCAACAAACCTTTTATCTTTCCAATACGGACAGGGGTCTCTTCTCGAATTGAAAAGGTTAAGGCCCTAGTCTGCCATGTTTGCCAAGTGCGGGTCGATAGACTAAATTAATAATTGTAATAAACAATCTTACAATGTCCATATACAAATGACAAAGGTAACTTTGATAAATGTTTTATAATAAAGACCATAATATTTGTCATCCGCTGAACTCAATACTGTACATATAATATTGTCAGAGCCGCAAGCTGCTCGTACTAGTGACGCGACCTTGCGACCGAAGGGCCAGCTCGGTCAACGGACCACTTTACTCATCGCCGGTGAATATCGCTCTCGGTTTTAAATGTTCTTACAAATGTTCACTTGAATGAGTTTCCTGCACTCTTTTATACTACGTTTATCGTTCGCTCTATGTGTAATAAATTCAATATTAAATTAGTGCCTCCCACAACTTTTCTCCTCCCGCTAGACATAAGTCCGGCCTTTCCGACTTGACAGGTTGAGAAGGAAAGGTAAATAAATATGTATGTACATATGTAGTGCACTAACTTGGACCGATTTTAATTTTATTAATATTTACTAATTACTAATATTTACAGTGCATATTTTGAAAGTAAGTCAAAAAGTTAGTTAGTGGTATAAATAAGATGGCCTTGCAGCTCAAGGGCCGGGTCGGTCAATGGGCCACTTTACTTTTCAACGCCGCTTTACGTCACTCTCGCTTTCAAACGATCTTGGTAATCATGTGCCTTAGACCTTAGACTTTGTAGTGCTTGAAAACTTTGACATTTGAATAGTGAAAGACCTTATTAATTCTATTAATAGTTGAAGATTTATTTTTAAACGCGGATTTAAAAATAGGTTGAAAATGACGTTATCTGTAGGCATTGCGTATATTTTTAAATGTCGGTTAACCAGCCATTTGTCGTAGAATCGCGTAGCTTGTAAACATTATAATATATAAAAACATTTTCTTTTCATTTATTGTAAATCGTTTTAATGTAATCTTCAGGCATGTTTACGATACTTTTACTGATGTCCAATACAATACAGGTTGACAGATCACAACTCATATCGGAGTCGTTTACTTTGATAATTGAACACAATAAAAAACCTTGAATATTTTGTCGTGATGTACAAAGTGTTATAAATATGTATAACAATGAAAAAGTACACAGATGTTATGTCCTCAAAGTACTGTTTGTAGATTTCATTGAATGTTTGTAGTATTCATGATAGTGGATTGAGACATGTTTATAATTTTCTTAAAGGGCGTTGGCGTGAGATATCCAACTAGAATAATGTCCGAAATATAACAATGTATTAAGTGATATTAAGTGTGATATGATCTGCGATCCCAACCCGCATGTCCAGCGTTGGGATTATGGGAATAACTCCTTGGGAGGCCCGTGTCTGGCAGTGGCCTATAATAGGCTGATGATGACGATGCAGTAAGACATTCACATATCACACGTTTTCGGTAGTACTTTTTAAATAACAATTATCTATCTATATTATTAATAATTGAATACTTCTAATTTGATAATTCTTTTATTTTTCTCAACATCAGATTATTAACAATTTGCTACGATAAATAATTCTTATACAATTTTATATAAATCAATTCAAACTGTACTTCACTTAAAGAAGCTCGTTAAGATTTACAAATTGTTATAATGAATCATTTTTCGCATGAACGGAAACATAATTATTATCTGTCTTCGTGAAGGAATCGTTCGATCGACGTCTAATCTCGCGTACTGTGAAATAGTTTTTGTAAACGTATATAATACTTAAATTACTACCTATTACAAAATATCTGTAATATTCCAGAAAATTCGGTTAGATTTCAATTATACAAATACTGTTTACTAAGAAACAGTAATACCTATTTAATATTGTGATCAAGGTGTCATGATTTGCGGAATTAATTTATTATTCATTATTAATTATCTTACTAAAACACTAAAACTTACTAAATGAGTATCTGATTTGATTTAAATGACGTTTTTGTTAGATAGCGGGAATATAAAAATGGTATTGGTAGAAGATGTATTTTCGCGGGTTTTGATGGTTGTGGGGGAATAGTCTTGGTGGTTGATCGAAGATGACGTGACTTAAGTCAAATCAAATACCCTTTAAGACTTAGTTTGATATATTAAATCTATAAATTTAAAGTATTATTAGTCACTACTATTCGTCTGTTTAGTACTTTATTTATTTATTTTTATTTATTTATTTATTTACTTTTAGTACCTACTTTTCAAGTATTCCATGATATCATACCATAGCATATCTCTTCGGGGATTCCAAGCGTGATGGTACGTTTTATAATAAATCTATTTCGCAAATCATCACAATAGGATCAAGAGATTTATTACCACCTACTCACGGTTCAATTATGAGGTTCAATGTCTTATGAGAAATAAAGAAACTTTAAACCGAAACCGATATACTCATCGCCGTGGAAAGCAAGCATCCTAGTTTTATTGATCTGGATATAAACTTTTCGTACATAATATTAATAATATCCCTGTCAGTAATCATTTACCGCTCAACGATTAGACACGGCTATCCTCTTAGACTAAATAGGGATAAGGGTATAATGTACCGTTGGCCAATTTGAGGTTGGTCGAATTCACCCTAGTGAGGCCTTACAAAACATTAAGGATAACTGTTAAGCTCATAGATTTCCTCAGGACGTTTTAATCGACCTTTACAATTGATATTTTATCTTTAAAACGATTCTCATCATCACCAAACAATGTTTTGTAGTTCCACTGTTGAAGGCGGGAGTCCTGTCAGAATGAGAGGGGTTAACGCCATTGTCTGTCACCTTGCACAAGAGCGAGTTAGTCGAAAACGATTGTAACTTTGTGAAGTCACAGGAGCTTGTCGGGATTCGAATTACACATCCTCGGAGTTGCACGCTGTTCTCTAAACAATTAGGACACCGATGTGGGTAGTTGTGTCTTAATATTAATAGATTTGCCATCACCATACGAATGTTCTAAACAAGTGCTGTCATATATCAAAATAAATAACAATTGAAGTTGAAAAATTCCGCTCTGTCAAAGGCAAATCTTCTGACACTTCTGACCTTAGCGCGCAATGTACTAACAATCAACAACATAAATAAAGTTTAATGAACTGGTACTGGCACTTGTAATTGTAATCTTTAAGTTACAAATGTAACTGCTTCATTGGTCGTGTTGATGCAAACGCGACTGCCGAACCAGAGGTCTTGGGTACAAATCCCCAAATGCAAATTGGCACGCCTCTTCGCTCAGGGGGTACAAATCCCCAAATGCAAATTGGCACGCCTCTTGGCTCAGGATATTTATGCTTTAAATTCTAATTCAGATCAATTGGTTACAGGAAACTACTCGTATATGTTGTATAAATCTACAGCGATTCTATTTAAAGTTGTTCACAGATCATTTGCTACTACTAAGGCCTGAGTCGGCAGGCGTCGTGGCTTAATTGATATCACGAATTATTATACAGATTGAGTAGTCCGTGTAGTCTACTTAGTCACTGCAGCGAGAAATTAATTACAGTATTGTACTTTGGTTTCATTATAATTACATTAGTAAAACAGATTGCAAATTGTTAATTTCATAAATGATGACTTGGATTTACAATTGTTTAAACGTTGTTACCCTACTTGTTGAAACGTTAGTCTAAGTGAGAGCAAGGCGACTTTGTAGTTTTTTAAATTGAAATTCCATTTTCATTTTCACGTTGCTATGTTTTGTTATTATTTTCAATGTTATTGTTATTGCTGGTTGCAATTTACATATCGTTTGTTATACGAATGCATCTCTATTAATTTGCCCTTGATTCTGTCCGACAAATTACCGAGTCACGACGACTTATTGTAAAGTAATCGTTACGTCACCTGAAGCGATGCTTTAAATAAAATGTTGCGAACTAGCTATTAGGGTGGTCCGGGCCATAAAAAGCTATACATATAAAGGCTCATTTACTCATATGATTTTCGGGTATATAAAGGTTCATTTACATATAAGTTTGGATGTTTATTTTAAAAGAGTCATGTTGGTGGTAATAAATAAAGTTGTTTGCTTAATATGATTATACAATTATTTTTATGTGGATAGCACTTAAGAGTATATAATGTAAAACATTCATAATTTCTCAGTTTGGGTTTTTAATTTTTTTATCTTATAGGTATAAGTACAAAATTTTAGTATATGTGTGTGTAAAATTAAGTGTTTTATGTGCGTTAGATCATGCGTTATAAGATGATCATCATCATCTTATATGCCCTTAGGCGACAGTTTACACTTGAAGTAATATGAAAGTAAACTTACCTGGTAATAATATGCATATTTACATAGATATACAAAAGGAGTGTAGTAGGTACAGGCACACATTTCACCAGTTGCGGCTATGGCGGTGAGCCTAGGGGGTGAGCCTGTTGCCATGCACCGGGCACACATCCAGACGCTAAGTTACTATTATAAAGTCTAATTTAGATATGTCCAATAGTGCCCGATCCGGGATTCCAACCCAAGACCTCTCGATTAGCAATCACGCTTGCAACCATGTAGTTAGTCATATAGAATGTATAAAAAACAAAATTACGAACTATAAATTAATACTACTTACCCAATTAAAATTAAAGCATTTTATGTTTCCTGCGAGAGCAGAGAATTCTCTGATGTTATTTGAACTGATCTTTGAAATGTACTGTTTTGGCAACTATCAAAATCCTTGTTATTAATGTTAAAAAGAATGTTAATACTGAAAAACATATTTATACAAGCAAATGAAAGGATAATCGTAGTAAACATGCACGGTACGCTTGTTTCCTACCAATTAAATTTGGTTAAAAATAACACACTTTTGAGAATTAGCATTGTTCCGTCTTAGTACTAAATAAAAAAAGTTTCCTGGAAACGGCGCAAAGATATTTGGTTATTGTAAAGTAAGTCTGTACTCTCTTATATTAAATTGGTGAATATTGCCTTTAACTTTTCTCATTACTAAATATGCTCGTATTTTTTTCTAATAATGAGCGACTTCGCCGCAGTATTTTTTGTCTTTCAAGGACAACTTTTTATTTAATACTTTTATTACCTCTTGAATGCCTTTGCTGGTACAATTTATACGTAAAGAGTTATGTAGTAGTTGAGCTTGAACTTTGAACACTCAAACTCTAGGGAGCGCCATGTGTAAAACAGTTATCAACACTAACCCTTTTATCGTTCCCTTATTGAACACGGGTCTTCTTTCAGGATGAGAAGGGTTAAGATCATGGGCCATTATGCTGGCCAAGTGCGGGTTGACACTTAATAAACTACCAGGGTATAACTGCTGGAAAATTTGATCAATGAATTTATTTAAAAATGTGTAAAAACATATTTAAAAAGTATACTTTTAAAGGAAATAAAAGGGCTTTAATTATTTATAGGTATATTTATTTTGCTCATTTCAGGCAGAAATACCTTTTTTCCGATTAATTATAAACATGTCCAATATTGGTCAGAGAAAATGATATTTCCTAATAACAGCAGTTTGCGTTAATAGATAATTGTAAAGCGATGAGTGTTCTCAAAAACTGACGAATTATTATTATGAACGATAAATAATTATTATTTTTATCGTCTATGAAGAGAGTGATGAATATAGAGAACTTTGAAGAAGTACGTGTTCCCTGGCTACCCCGTAAAGGACCGGACGTGATGGTATAATAATATCAATGTATGATATTTACGCATATCGGAGCCACACGTTGTCGGCAGTCAGTGCAGCATGACGGATGTACGAGGCCGCGCCGTGTGGGCGCATCCACGTTCTGGCCATTGTGTCGGCCAATTGGGTCACGGCTGGACCCTTGCTTAGTAAAGACGATACCAAATGTAACGAGTACTAGTACATTTATTTTAGTCAATAAATGTATACATGTTCCGCATCGAGGCGGATTACATTCCCGGACCCCGTGTGGTGATACAGGGGATCGTCAGATGCGACTAAACTCGGCGCTGGCAGTCTGCTACGGCACAACTAAGTACCCTGGCCGCCTACGGGCAGTAGTGTAAGCAGTGAGGCTGTTCTCTGCGATCCCAACACTCATGCCCAGCGTGGGGATTATAGCCTAACCCCTCAGGGGAGACCTATGATGATGATGATACATCCTTCAGGAATCGACTGATCGGGACCTACCTTAGCACAGCTTAATGTTCTGGTGCCGACAGGAAGCCGCGTAGACGGCGCAGGAAGCTGTTTTCTGTGACCACTTACCCGCATGACCAGCGAGGGGTTATTACTAAAAACCCCATATAAGTGTGTGTAGGGTCTCGTTAGGGGAGGCCTTTGTATGGCAGGAGACTGAGGAAAGATGATGATTATGGCGACGACGTGATATGTATAAAAATATATATAAAACCTATGTTATATAAACATTACAGAGCTAGCAAAGTTGATTGCGTTGTAGTGTCTCGCGCGCTTTTGTTCATTTATCGCTTTGTTCTGCTACTGGTTTAAACAATTCTACAAATCTGTTTGTCTGTAATACATATATTATCGGAGCAAATAGTTTTTTTGAAGATTTATATTTGTATTAAATTTTGTTATTCATCCAGTTCAGCGTAATTGATTGTCTAAAACATACGTATTTCTATTATGTTAATAGTTTGGTTTAATTTTATAAACAATGTATAAGAAGAAGGATTTTATTTATTAACGCCGATTGTTCTACCTTTTTATGCCTATTCTATTGGTTGTCTCGTTGGTCGAGTAGCTGCAAGCGCCATTGCTGATCGAGAGATCCTGGGTTCGATTGCCATGTTGGTTCCCATTGGATTTTCTTATTTAGATTTGCTAGTTAACATTTCTAGTAATGGCTTGGAGTCTGGTTTTGTTCTCAGTGAATGGCACCATCTATTCCCTGGTGGGACGTAAACGTAACAGAATCGTGGCAGTTTACTACACTGCGTACCTCTTCTTGATTTACAGGCGTGATTTTACGTTTGTGCTTGTTGTAATTCTGTATAATTGTGAATATACAATGTTGGTTAATGTTTCGGATGTTGGGTAATTATAAAGTTGTTACTACTCAAGCTTAAGTACTGTTGAAAATGTGTACCCTATTTATTGTCATTATTTTATTCACGTTCGCTGCACATTGTGTCAGGGTGAAGGTAGTGTGTGTGTGTGTGTGTATTTTGGTATATTTGAAAGCATAATTACATGATTTTAAATTTGTTGCTGACATAACACGCTACAGTTCAAGGGGACTGGTATCGTTAGTGTTCAAATAAATATTTGTATGCTAACAGTTACAAGACATTAATTATATTACATTGAAAAGTTAATAGTTTAGTACAATTAATGTGACAATGAACTGTGGTGTAAACAAGTTACACACAATCTTGTGGAGCCTTTACGATCAGTTTTTGATTTCATATAATTATCGTTATTATTGGTTATAACATTTGTATAGGAATAAATTAAAGTTAACTGTATGAAGTCTGAAAATGTTGTGTGGGTATGTAACATAATATAAACGTGAAACGTTTTATTATTACTGGAGCAGTAAAATCAGCTGTTACCTTAACATGAATTGACGTTTACAGCTTAGTTATATGGTACGTTTACAGCTTAGTTATATGGTAGCTTATCTTGGTTTAGTTGTCATAAATTTAGTTTCAATTTTTTTTATTAAAATTCGAATTCCACGATCGACGCTTAACTTTTTCAGCACATTCCAATTGCATCAACCTTCTTATCTCCAAATCGAATATACCATTTTTTTCTGTCTTTGAATAATCCAAAATGGCTACCGGTTTCTCTCATAACCTTTTATCCTCAAATAACCAATAAAAGTAATCAAATATATGTATACAAATTGATTTTAAGCTTAATTAATACAGACAACAGAAAAATTAAAACATGTCTTGTAGGTACCCGTAAATCTACACGCAGAAATTACATTGATGGTTCATAAATTAATAAAGCATAACAACATTCAAACATTACTTCTGTCAGAAAAAATCTGAGTTACGATCAGGTCGCGCTTAAACATGTTTTACTTAAAAAAAAACAAGTCACGCACAAACGTCTACGTTCGTAGCAAAATTTGCTAATAAATATACGAAGGTAAAGAAATTATTTAGGAACATGTAATATTTTTAAAAACACTAGTCTATATGAATGGTTTTGAATTGTAAAGCATTAATAAAATTAAAAGTAGTAATTGAAAACGAAGCGTCTAATTTCTCTGCTCCGTCGCTATACAAATGGTAAACTTTCCGCGTCGTCATAGTCGTTTGACAGCGACGCGTGGCGCGACGCGTGGCGCGACGCGACGGCACTCCCGCGCGAATTCGCGACGTGATCCGAGTGCTAACTGCTGACGAGCTATCGACGATTGTCGCTTGTATTGGGTTTTTATTACTGGCTTTATTGGTTCACAGAATTACGCCTTTAAATTCCAGTAACGGTAAAGTGTCAGAGAGGCCACGAATAATATAACACTATTGATTATAATAAATGAATATTATTGACACATACATTTTCCCAAAGAATAATGCTTAATCCGTAGAGTATGGGGCTTTCAGTTTATTCAACTAAC
>DWDV01002124.1:0-12046 GCA_018245615.1 Mimoniades ocyalus
ATGATGACTTGGACGACTTTGACCGCGTTAGCAACCACCCAGCGCTCCTCCAAGCTGAAGAACGCAAAGTTATTTCATCCGCATCATCCGCTTTCGAAGCAGTTGAGCGAAGTGAACCAGACTTTAAAGGTCGCCGTAAGGTGACTATGAAAACTGATAGCGTTCGTCGCTCAAAGATTCCCACGATACGTCAAAAGAGAGAGAACGAGAGCAATGCATCTGCTTTATCGGAAGAATTAGAAAAAGTACACATTGAAGAAGAAGATTCCACAGCGTCTACTTCGCAGTTACCATTACGTGGTTATACACCTTCACCTCCATCAACTGCACCATTACCCACAAAATTTCAACAGAAAGATGGATCTGCAATGAACAGTATAAAAAGTGCCCCGAACTTGCCTCAGTCACAGCCAGCACATCCCCGTCTTAAGGACCTAAGATTGCCTGTAAAATCACTTCGTGCTCGGGACACTCCTACAAGCAGTGATGCGAGCATAGCTGATGTAAAGGCCTCAGTTTCAACTGAACTTGATGTTGGACGTTTAAGAGACTCCAGTCGTGAATCTCGAGATGGTGATGAAGAAAGGGGACAATCAAAGGACGGTATTTTTTTAGAGATTAAGGGTCGACCCACATCCGATTCTGACACACCAGAAATGAATCGGTACACGGGGCCTAAGGGGGTCGGCCCTATAATGGAATTTAAAGGCAGGCCCAGCATTGCTCGCCCGCGACGTAAATATTCAAGCACAGAAAGCATGGCTACAAGTAATAGCGGTGGGAGTATGGAGTCCTTGCGAAGCAGTAACAGTGAAGGGGATAGAAGTAGCAGTAGCTCTGAAAGTCGACATTCATCTTCGCTCAGTTCACACAGTTCGGATTCAGGAAATGTACCTTTTACAAAATCACATCACATGCAACTGTCGGGGTTTGGACATCACCCGAATAAGCTGCACATTCTAAGCCCCATATCTGATAAATCTTCTCAAGAGCCGGCGTCGGAAACGTCCGATAACAACAAGAACAATAACTCTCAAAAAGTTTCTCCTGAGGATGCTGAAACTGGAAACACAACTATTCAAACTACAGTAGAGATAGCACCTAAACCAAAAAGGCGTGCTTTGCAAAACAGGAATCTTTTGAACCTCACGTTTAGGCACTCAACGCCGGGTGACACAGAAATTCAAGGATCTGATAGCGGTATATCAATCCATTCTCGTGAAGGTGTTGATTCACGAAATGCATTTATTAACTTTAAAAACAGTAATATGGAAGAGGAGCGGAAAAATGAGGATGCCGATTTGACAGATCTTCCTTTTGATATGCCTAAACTGCGACGGCGCCGCGCCGAAGCGGAAGTGGACTTGCGATCGCTACCATTCGATATGCCTAAATTACGACGAAAGTTAAGGGGTCAATCCCTGCAACTAAACAACGATTTTGGAGAAGCCATCTCCAATGCTTCATCTAGTCAGAGTGTACAAGACTTAAATCAAGGTTGGTATAATTTTTTTTCAACAAGTTCTGCTTAAGCTTTAGTTTATTTCTTTTTTGTTTTAAATATTTTAAAGGCGACGAATATTTTATATCCAGTATAGTCGTTAACAGATTTGATCATGTAATTTAGTAGCCATCTACTTTATGTCGCTATTATTTTTTTATATTTTTCCTTGACCTACACAGAACCAATCATTGAATTGTACAATCACACAATCTGTGTTTGCAAAAGAGAAGAATAGCAACTAGGGTCTGTCAGTTCACATCTTTGCGTATTACTAACTCGAACCGACCGACACCAAATTATGCCGATTAAGACGTATGACTCCAGATTACTACACACAAAGTTCTGGAGCCCAACGCCCCCAATATTTAATTTGCTTGAGTGCTTTTTGAGGCAACTTTTTCCTGTACACGTTGCGAGCAATTTGTAAGCGTTCAGTCAAATTAGGATGTACGGGACGGCTTTGTGGTTTGACATTTAATAGGAGACGGCGTCTAGTGAATTTAATAAGGCTTCAGTTGTGTTTCCTTTTGTAGAGATGCTTATGTGATTTGACGTCTTAAGTAGACCCGAGTCGACCATACATATTTTTAAATTTTCCTTATAGAATATTTACTTTTGTGCTATTATTAATCATGCTTCTGTTTCGTTTCAGGAAACAAACATAAAGCAAAGTTGACACTGAATTTCGATGGCGGCAGCGGAGGTTCTGGCAGTTCTAAGGGACTGCATTTGAATCTGGGGCCTATCGCCCCGCCTCGGGATCTTGTTGATGCTTCTCTACCGCTCGATCGCCAAGGGTGAGTTATTCGAAATTTTGTTCGATGTTTACTTTTACAAATAAGCAGAGTATAATAATAGTCAATCGATTTTAAATAATATTATTTTAATGATATTTTAAATTAGACTGTCTCGTTGATCGTGTTATTTGCAAGCGTGACACCAGATCGTAGGTTCAATTCCTTGGTCGGGCACTATTGGATTTTTCTAACTTAATTTTCTAGTAGTGCTCTGAGATTCACTACTTATACATTCACACTTAAACATAAATGTTGAAATGTGGAACTGTACTACGTACATAGTACATTACAATATTTGTACTAGAACATATTGCGCTATGTAACAATGAAGGTTGAGGTAATGAGTTTAAGACCCATACTCATAGTAATAATGACAATGATAAGATGTTTAAGATATCGTATGTTTAATTTCAGGTGGTATCACGGAACTCTTTCGCGCGTGGAGGCGGAGGGTTTGCTCCGAGACGCAGACGAAGGCGCTTTCCTGGTCAGGAATAGCGAGTCCGCGAAACACGATTATTCTCTCAGCTTGAAGTACGTATTTACTTCTAAAATTTCATTCACTCACCCTTAACATAGGAATCATATCAAGAGTAATTTCATAGTAGCAGTAATGTTTCAAAATTGTACTGTATTTTTTCATTAAATGCAACTCATTAATATTTTAGGAAATTTGTCATTTATTGTATAGTCGTTATATAAAATCATAATATCAGTTTAACGACTGCCTCCTTGGTTGTGTGGTTGTAAGGGCGACAGCTGTTCAAGAGGTTTTGGGTTCGATCCCCCGGTCAGTTACTATTTGGTTTTTTTGGGTCGGGTCTAATTGGGGTAAGGTGTTTTTTTTCCAATTTATGGCAATAGGCTTATCATCATTGATAAGCTATCAAAAAAAAAAATGTCATTAATAACCGTAAATTGTGAAATCGATTTAGAAGCGTTATCAACATTCTGTAACTGGGTACTTTCATCAACAGATCAACTCGCGGCTTCATGCACATGCGCATATGCCGGGGCGGGGAGGGGTACACCCTGGGCGGCGCGTCCACCGCGTTCCCCACGGTGCCCGCGCTCATGCGCCACTACGTCACCGCGCAGAAGCTGCCCGTGCGCGGCGCCGAGCACATGGCGCTGTCCACGCCGCTGCCCGCTGTCCTGCTGTAAGGAGTCCGCGCTTCGACGTTCACTTGTTTGTTTCGCCCACGGGTCGGACGTTTTGATACTTAATAGCAGCAGTTAGACGTGTATTTATGTATAGGTTTAGTGACCAGTAAATAATACCAAAGATTTAGGATACGCTTAGCGACAGCTAAGGAGATGATGACGCGCTCAGTGTAGACGGCGAGGCGCGCTCGTGCGCTAACATAACATATACTAGTCCCGACACCGCAGCAACCTGTATTAATTAATTTTATTTATATAATATACATATATATTTATTAGTGCATATGTAATCAACATTCATTTATTCTGTGTAGTATTCCCTTGTAACGGTGTAGGAAGCTTTGGTAATAGATATCTATATATTATGTAACGCTGATATTAATCATGGATGAATTACAATGAAAAATGTAATTGTTGCTGTAGAATATTGACGCGTGCTTATTTTGACCGATTGACGTCAATGGAGATAACTCTCGGTGAACTGTAACCGCTGTGTTGACAGATGGTAGCGATGAGTTGCCAGTTTCAGGTTTGACATAATCTCGTCATGGCCTAACATTGTCGCGAGTCCGATCTGCTAATGTTTGCGGTTTTTATTAAATCATCGTCGAATGTTATTATACAGACACTCGGACCGGAGAAAAGTTTATTCACTGATATGTTCAAAGTAATGTGACCACTTAGTAAGCGATGTGACCACTAAGTATGATGCACGATAAATCGAATCTAATTATGGACAAATTTTCCTTAAATGTCGTTTACTTGCTTCGGAGGATACTGGCTGCGTTTGATCCAGCTTGTTGCTTATATTACTTACTGGAATCCTTAAGGATGTGTTCCTTCAAACAAATCTCTAACTATTCTCATAAGAGTAATATGGAAAATATGTTCCGGCTTTCCCCTGGCTACGGGTAAAGCGAAAAAATTCCATTCCCAACTGTAATTAATGTTTAGTCATCTAATTACATCTGCAATTCCGTGGGAAAAGATTGGTATTACTAGTTTGCTGTACGCATTGTCGCGTTACTTTGTACATGCCATAAACATATGAAGCCAATATGTACTTAAGTTACATAATAAATGAACAAATCATGTTATAGCAATCAGTTTTCAAGTTGAGTAACATCATATGTCTAATGATAGATTGCGCGATGCAAGTACGCCCTTTAACTTCTAAAGGCTATGTAATGTACATTAATTTTGAACTTTACGCGAACAGCGAGCGGTGTGCAATTGACGTACCTACAATAATTATATAATAGTTGACTCAGTCGTCATTTGCCAATGACGGAACCATTATCGATGAAACACGAATGTCATGCTAATTGTGACATACAACAATCTTACTTGCCGGTTATTATATTTAACATTGATAACAGTATTTTTTTTAAAGAGCATTAAATCAGTAATTTTGCACTATCAGTAGTACATTAAGCCATAGATTTTTAATCAAAGTTTGTATCACTAGCTACCATTTAGATGTTCGGTAATAATCACATTGCACTATCTATGAAAACTTATTGACCGAGCGGATATTAAATTTTGATACATAGTGCAATTATCTAGATAACGTATTTACGTAGACATTAATTAATTCGACATTTTTGATACAGCTTTCTACCATACTGTGTGATGCTTCATACAAATTCCCCCATAGATATGACATCTTGGGTGTAATATGTATGACGCATATGAATATTATTAAGATCGTAGGGAGAAAATCGCACGTGTTATGTAACATTCACATCGACTCATTTCTATGTTTCGTTATATTAGAATTAAGTAGTTTATTCGATATTCGGACCCTTGGTATCTATAACGTAGGTTAGTATCCGTTCGAGGTGATATGTCATTCGGTTTTGGTGTCGCGGTGGCCGCGTAGAGAACGCCCGAGATACAAAAAGCAAGTGACATGTTGCATGGATGGAGTTCAGCTATTATTTTTTTAGGTATTTCTGTGATTTAGTTTGATACTTTGAAAAGCCAAAAAAATCCTATATACATACATATATATGTCGTTTGGATGTTCAATTGTGAATTAATTATTTGTTGAACCTTATATATCCAGATGTGTACTAATTTAAAATAAAATAATGTGATCTCATAACAACCTTCCTCTGGATGCTTCAGTTACCTTAGACTTATTTCTATTAATTTGTACCTGATTTTGTATGTATATGTATGGTATGGTATGTTGTTTGTGACTTAAAATTACGTTTTGACAGATTTATTTTGTTAATTATTATGCAACTGTGTAAGCATTATTAGTGTAACGGTAATGAATTGTAGTTTTATGTATGAGAGCGAGCGATTTTAATGTGCGCGAGGTGTGTTTAATGTACCCAAACGTTACTAAACCACCGCGGAGCAGCTTTGTGCAGCGTGCAAACTAATTTGAATATATTATTTAATTTACGGTGTATTTCTAAGTGAGGATTCTGTGTTGTTATATAAACATGAGCCAAAGTATTGGGCCAGTTGTATTTCGAAAATATATCGAATTTTCTCCAATATACGAATGTCAATGGTGCATATATGTTAATTATATATTTTATAACCCAACTAAGGGTACTAATGACATTTGAATGATGAAACTATTGGATATTTTACTACAAAGCCATCGATGATTTGGTCTGGAATGTTTGGCTCGTGTTTATCACAAGTCCCGTAATGTCTTTAAAGTAGTAAGTGCATAAAGGATGGTAGGGTAAAAATGGATGATAAATCCCGTTGGATGTTTTTAAAACGTGTCAAAATTTTTTCATGAAACGACTTCAGTTCGTGTCGGATGTTAGGTAAAATTATAGCTTATAGTAGTTATAATCAATTATAATTTTGATGGTGTAGTTTGAAAAAGGATGATAAAATAAATTCCGTAACAAAAAATTTGGTTTTATTTTATTCTTGTCCTATTAATTTTGTATACCCAAAAACTATTATAAAGGAAAAAGGATCAATAAACAATATACCATGCAAAATGTAATATTTTTTGTAATTTAAACTTTTTAAATTATATTATGAATGAGTATTGTCAATCACAGGAAAATAGTCATTCATAATTCATAAAATTTTTGTTAAAAAATACTGATTGAGTAAAAGTATCGAATGCAAAGTATCGAGCACAAAAGTATCGGTATCGAAAGGCAAACTCGATACTACAGAGTATCGACACATGTGTCATGTCCTTAGACTCGAATAAACTATTCTCGCATCAAAGACCAGCTTGTGGTATAGCTGTAGCCAGATGTTAAAATATTTTAAAATGCTTGAACATTTTTTTAAATGTTAACTAGTCATAACTCAACCTTATACAATAAATCTGTATCTGTAGCCTTTTAGAGGTACACTGTCTATGAATCTCAATAACGTTGGAACGGTACGAAGTTGGCTTGGTCAGATAGTAATATATAAATAATAATGTGTGTGATTGCCGATCGGGAGGTCCTGGGATCAAATCCTGGTTGGGCACTGCTGGATTTTTAATTTAGATTCTACAGTATTGGCTCGGGGTCTGGATATGAGCCCGGTCTATGGCAATAGACCACCACTTTTTCCAAAGTAAGAAGTAAAAGTATCTGGTAAAACGAGGAAGTGTTTTACATTCCTTCGCGTATGCGTAAGTAGGCGTGATGTTACGTAAAAATGTGTTACCACAGTATTCGGTATGTGACCGAAATGTACGGTTTTTAAAAATATTACTTGTAGAGCTTGGTCCTATGTTCGATTGAACAGAAATCTCCGTCCAACTCTTATAAGAACATAAAACTTGGTTATTTATTATAAATATTATGTTTTAAATGTAAAATATTTTTGTAATCTTAAAAATTTTTTTACGTGTACTTCGCCATCTATGGACTATTTCGAGAAATTGGTACGAGTTCCTGTTCACTGCCATCTATCAGTTGTAGAGAAACCTACATTTGGTCTGATAAGATCGACATTAGATCTCAAAAAGAAATATAGATGTCATTAACCACATAAAAATCAATCAAACCATCATTGCAGATTTACAATTGGTTTATACACTAGCGTGCAAGCAAATCGACTCACTCCCCAAGCGCGCATTCAGATTTGAAAATGCAGATGTATTTTTGTTACAAAATTATTTTTTAATAAAGCTTAACAACTTAGCTTTTCAACGCCACCGTTATCATGGAAATATGTACAGTAGTTATTTATTTAGTAGTTTATGACAACACAATGCTCTTTTATACGGAATCACAGACCGCAAATCGTGGGTATCACAACGAGCATAATTATTATTCTCGATACCTCATTTCGGCATCAATTAAAAAAAAAGTACTGTACTGATTTTTATGGCAATGGTATCATTGGAAAGCTAAGTTTTTAGCTTTAAGAAAATAATATTTTGTCTGTTGTAGTGACTATTATAGTCACTAAATTTGATTCTTTGTCTAAAGACAACGTAAGGACCTACAATGCATGGGTCCACTTAAAACGTCACTCTTTTCTCAATACGAGTTTATACGAGTCGTTCTTGTTATTTTATCTATATTTTTTAAATTTGAAAACTTACTTTCAAGCAACGTAATCAGGAGCAAACACAGGTTGTTACAAAGTTAACCAACTTTCAGTAAATCTTTGTAATTAAGTTCACTGAATTATTGGAGTTTTAACAGGTTTAACTATCTTTAATATATGTATGTATATATCATCTATATCCACTCAAAGAAATAACATTCAAATCCAAGTTTATTAATCTTAAATTAATACAGCCATAACAAGAGATGGGTCAAATTGTTTGCACTCAAGTAATAATTGAGAGACGAAAATATAAAAGCAAAGATGCAAAGGGCCCTATCGAATTTGCTGAAATCTTAACGTAATATCACGCCTGTTATCCCCGAAGAGGTAGCGGTATATCAGCATTTTGGAAAAGGTTGTGAGCCTATTGCCAACAACCGGTCACAAATCGAGACATTGAGGTACTACCAGAAATAGTAAATTGGAAATAGTATCCAATCCGTGATTTGAACGCAGGAACTCTCGATAGGCTGTCACACTTACAACCGCTCGTCCTACGAGGCGGTCGGAAAATTTTATTTCAGCTGTATATACTCGTTGCCCGATTATTATTAGTATTATTTGCTTAGAGTAACTTTTCACGCCTCCTGTAAACACAAGGCACCGAGGTAGGACAAATATTAATTTGGCCGACACACAAACATTTATCAACCTAATGACAACATAGGTAGGTACACCATACACAAGTAATGGTTTTACTAACAAACGTATACTTGAAATGTTTAAAGCAACTGAAACACGTAAATACAGAATTTGTTACATTTATCTTACGTAAATGCCTTGACTGCCTCGTTGGTCGTGTTGACTGCAAATGTGACAGTCGATTAGGAGGGCCTGGGTACAATTCCCGGGTCGAGCACTACTAAATTTTTCTAATTAGATTTTCTGATAGTGGCTCAGAGTCTGGATATGTGCCCAGTGTATGGCAATAGGCTCACCACCTATTCCATAGTAGGACGCAAACGTAACTGGTGAAACGTAGGAGTTTCTACATTTCTCCGCCTACCTCTTCGTTGATTACAGGCGTGATTTTGCGTTATCTTACGTAAATTATGTACTTTAATACAATTTCAAAAGTAACGTAACAGTACTTACGTGAACATCCTTTTAACAATAGAAATAAACTTAACTAGACAAAATCACTTTCCGTATTCGGTCTCCATTCATTATTATGAGCATTTATTTATTTAACGATCATCATTTATAATTTTCCTGAACAATTGTTTATATAAGTATAAACAGTTGCGCAAACACTTTTGCTAGTTAATCGAAGCGATAGTTTTGTTCACGTTTGTCTTGTGTCGATAAATAGACGCTCAATCGTTAGTTAGTCAAAGCACAAACTGTTGACAAAGCTTGCACCGTAATAATTTGCCTTTTGAAGTTATACCCCTTTGATCTGAGTGCAATACGTAAAACACATGGATATGTATTACGAGTAGGTAGGTACTCGTACCTCGGTGTCTCTGCACGTTTATCGCTAAACCGTTTTATATACAAAGGTTGGTTGCAGTTTTTTTATATGCTTTCTCCACTTTATGCGTTTGCTATTCATTCTGCATTTCACATAATGAAGATTTTTTTCGGAACTGGTGACTTTGTTCAATCCAATTGCGAATTTCTGCTTTGTTGCAATGGGCATGCCCCCGCAGGCAAAGAAATATATATAGAAATATATATAAAGCAAATATATATAGAAGTCAATAAAAAATATATATAAGTTTATGAAAGCAATGGTTTTATTGAACTGCTATCTGGTGTTCCGCGAAGCCTGCGCTTCGCGTTCATTCAATGTTTAAACGAACGGAAAAACAAACATATGTGACAGTGATTGAATAACTATTTATTATTCCGTTCATTTTATTGCAGTGCGTTTTTGTTACTATGTTGATTTTCGTAAATATTAGCTTTGCTTTTGCACCAAGGATGTATGATTTTAATACCTGCTAACAAACATTACTATTACAATCAGTACGAATGAAAAGATTAGTATTTGGTGATTAGAAATAATGAAGGAGTCCTTAAATTTTTGGTACTCGCCTCCCTCTTACCTACCTTCTCTCTAGAGTGGAAATATGTATGTACATATGTATGTCATTCTTATGAGTCATGCTGTATGACACATTTTGTCCCAAATCGACGTAAATTTACTTACAAATTATCCATACTTTCGAAATGGCAAAGAATTTCCGCTATGTGTTTATCTTGAATATAAATCACCTTAAGCCATGTTAGGCTTGAACTAACGCCCGCCTTCGTGTCATTTTATTTATTTATTTATATATTTATTGAAACCTCATTTAATCTACATAATAATTAAGGCTAGGCTTAACTCGTTAGCTTAAGTAATATATGTTTATTATATTGTATCTATACCAAGGCAACTGGATATTTCTTTAAATCTCTGTATACCGGCATGCGTCTAATAAAATTACACCATCTCCTTTCCGCGAATAAAATTTATGACATTCGCTTAATGTGCGCTACAGCTTTACACTCTGACATCCTATGATAATATGAAAATATTTACGTTACGGAATATGCATTGGAGCCATATTGTTTCTTTAGGATAGACTCCGTCAGTACAAATTTGTTATTGATATTAAGTAAAACTAATAAAAGATGCTTTAGCAACAAACATAATAAGTATCAAAGTGATGTAATATTACGTTATAAAAAGCAATAGGTTTGTATTACTGAAACTGACAATAAGTAAGGTGGATCTGAAGATGGTAAATGGTAAATGTCGAACACCTATTTTATGGGACCTCCTATAGTACTTATGGTAAAAGGTGTGTTTTCAACAGTCATGGTTATTTAATAAGGATAAAAAGGTAGAGGTCACTTGTTCAGACATAACAAGAAATGTATCAGACCGTGTATAACTATAAGTAAGTTTTTTTAAAGTTTTAGCAATAAGTAGTACACAGACATGTCAGACAACCTGAAGTAAATCTGATCTAAATTGATAAATGTCGAACCCACAAATGTATACACCTATGGAGAAGATTAAGGTGCCACCTGAATTCATTGATAAATATATGTTTTCTTAAAGATTAATTTGGACCTCCTCGCATTTTGGGCTACATCTGTTTATTGTCAAACCTTTTTCCCTACCACTCAAGTGCTACAAATGTTCCTTAAGACACCTACTAATCACCCAACGTTTCAAGCCCTATTATTTATTAGAGAGTAACGTTCAGAGTAAAATAGAATTTATATGTCAAACAAAATGTAACCAAGGAATAAAATAATGAAATACTTTAAATAGTTCAAGGTTTTGGACGTTTTGTCCTCTGGGTTCTTCGGAACAGATCCGGGCGTACATGTATGAAGAGTGAATATAGAAGAAAGACGTCTGGTCTGTAAAAAGACAGATATTTGGTACTCGGTGTTCTCTGCCTAAGCTGTAAGGGGCTAGCCGTGATGACGCAATAATAAAAAAATATAAGTAAGGAATATAAACTAAAAGTTGCCGTGGATAAGTTTGAAACTTGCAGAAACTTACAGCAAATATAGGTCGTCTGACGCTAATGATATCTAACTGCCGTAATGAAGGTAGAATGGAGCGCGGCAAACTTTACTTGATTAATTTAATTAACTCTGTTACCTTTGGACTTAGATAAAGTTTCAGTCCAACTTGAAAATGTCCAGTTTTCTTTGTATGTTTACAAAAAACAGAAAAAAGTTTTTAGTTACCTCTCATCATATAATAATACATTTGGCAAAGGCATTGAAGAGGTTTTTAAAGATGTAATCAATTTGGACTTATTACGGAAATGTTACTGGTGATGAGTAAGTAAAGAAAAATGGCCCATACATATTTGTGATTACCATTCTAAATGCAGATTCTAAATCCGTAACAATGGTATTATTTGTAGAGACTGAATAAATAATAGGTCTTTACCTATAAAATTGTCGTTTTTCATGAAATAAATGAAGCGTATTTTTTTTCTATATTTTTTATTTCTATTAATCGAAGTAATCACCCATGCAATCAATGCAGCTCTGCCAACACGTTGGTAGCTTATTGATG
>DWDV01002125.1:0-12046 GCA_018245615.1 Mimoniades ocyalus
TAGTAGTAGTAGTAGTAGTAGTAGTAGTAGTAGTAGTAGTAGTAGTAGTAGTAGTAGTAGTAGTAGTAGTAGTAGTATTTATGAAAATTCATTTTTGCGTTCATAGCTTATATGTATGAACACATTTGAATTGTAGAGAAACGTGAAAATATTTTGGATTTTGTTAAATATTTCATCGGATTTCTCTAACATTTACCGATAAAACTCACTGGGTCACATCATCCACAATCAATGTAAAATCAACAACTTGTAATAGCTTAATAATCTCTGTGGTTGCACATTATATAAGTATCAAATTAATTATTTAATTCAAACTTTACATTTTACCAGAACTGAGGTAAATCTGAACCAATCACATGCTGTAAAAATTATTATCGCTTTTCCTACAGATTGTTACACTACCGTACGCTATTTCGGTAAATGTAATAATCAATTACGATGCGTGTTACTCGTACATTTCAATTATTTACTAACAGTCCAGACGGCGGATAAACTACATAAATACATATGAATATAATATATCCACGACCCCCGGCGCAACAGTCAGGTTCACTAACCACTGCACCAGCGGGCCAGTCAATTGAGTGAGTCAGTATATTGAGGAAACATAATGTTGCATTGAGACACCGCTGTCCACATCGCACAGTTCGGGAGTCTACCGTCACCCGCAAGGTTAAGGTTTTTCGACGCCACTCGCGTGACGCGCTCTTGATGGTTTTTTGCGGATATTGCTAAGCACTGTTTAGAATGCCCGCGAACCGGTTGCCGAGACAACCGCGTTCTCACTTCAGTTCGCATTCGGAGCCACTCGCTTAAACATATATATTATGTTGCCGTGAAACCATTGTCCAGCGCGTTTGTAAACAAAACTCAGCTGCCGCGCTCCGTTCAAACATAAATGTCAAGAATATTCAAGTTCTGCTTCAAAAAATACTTGACGGAATCTGAAACAGATTTAGGGAAAATGGATGCAGATTTTGGTATCAGCGAAACCGATTTCGGAAAAAGGGGGGCAGTTTTTGGAAAGTCTGAGCAGTTTAACGGTGTTGCGACATGTCCGTTCAGTGGTGCAAGTGAATTAAATATTAACGATCAAAAGATAGAAAAAGGGAATTTGCGTTTGAAACTTCCGCATCAAATTAAACTAAAAAACCACGTGACCCCGGTCGAAGACTTCGACACTCTACATTCGCGTCCTGAAGAAGTATCGTTTTTCGTAAGTATTATGTTCTGAAACTTTAATTCCACCTATTATTAACATATCGGTTTCCTTATCAAACAGTAAGATTTCGTATTTCGCAAATCAAATTTATATGTACTATAGTGAAAATAACTGAAACGTAAATTCATGAAATTGTAATTTCAATGTCAATTCATGACATAGAACATATTTTTTGCGATGATAAGTTTTGTTAAGAAATGGTAGCTTAAAAACAAAACAAATCTGTGGGTCGACTTAATTTTATTAAAGTCTTGCATATCCATTTGATACTGGTAATCAATTAAATATAAAGTAAAATTTGTGGATCTAAAATTAGATTAATCGCATTACTCGCAAATTTATTAAAAATGTTAGCTTATTTGTTATGTTATAAAATAAAAAGTGCTATCCTAATTATGCCATTACAAAATAAATTACAGATCTCACAAATTTTATATTTATATTATATTGGACGTTGCTTCGCTGGGCTCAGGTAAAATATTGTACTGCGTCCCCTGTTTGACGATTTATTTTGCAATTAAATGGTAATTTAGGCGGTTTATAGACATATACATATGTACATATCTAATAATAATATTAGTGTGATAGTACAAGTATATATAAAAATGGCATTAACAAGTATTAGACAGCGTTTAAGTGAGTGCAATAATATCCATATGCGATAAAATCCATATGCCTTCTCGATTTTAAGAGTTAGAGTTTAAATTTGGAAAACACACACAACAGGTTCAAACGATAAACTTCGACGTGCGCAGTAAATTTTCTTTTAGGACTTATTGAATGGCGTTGAACGTGAATTACGGAGTTTTTAATGACACTCCTTGTGTGCGTTACCGTTTTATATCTACTCACTTGTGAAACTTTTTACATTTATTTTTTAAAGCTTTCGTGACAAACTGTTGAACGTAGAAACTCTTCTCATAACGCCGATCTCATAGGGAAGTAGCTAAATCGTCGAGCTACAATTAAAAGTACAGGGAAGAAAAAGTAAAGGATAAAAGGTAAAGGAAAAAAAACTTAGAGGAAAGAAAAGATAAAGGATAGATGAAAAGCACAGAATGCAGCTAGTTAAACAACATAGTTCTAACAATATATTAAGTGAAAGAAAAAGTAGGTAAAGAATTATTACTTTTGTGCATAACAATTCGTTGTATTGCATATTTTAATAATGAAAATATTAAATTTTTTGCCTCGTTGATGGTGTTGGTCGCAGCGCGGCTGTCAATCGAGAGGTTCTGGATTGAATTCCCGAGTCGGTCACCATTGGATCTTCTGACTTAAATTTTCATATAGTAGTATAAATGCTGAAACGTGGGAAACACTCTTCTGCCTACCTCTTCGGGGATTATAGGCGTGACGTTATTTTTAACATTGTTTTGATTACCTTTTTTTTTTTGAAAAAAATGAGCTATTTCAAAAGTTCAATTTAGTGTGACATTAATTGTAATTTGTAATTAATGTAATTTTGTATTGATTTATATATGAGGAAAATTGCGATCAGACAACGTTACTAATCATTATTCAAACCCGATTCCAATAAACAGTTTAGTATAGATACAATACAATATTGATTCACGCCCAACGAGTTCATGAACAGTTCGGCAATATATTGTCTCTGGCACAGACTAAAAGTTTTCAAGTTCAGACAGCGTGTTTCGTATCCGACGCGAGCACGATAACGTTCAAACGATCAACAACTTAGTTTGATTACTTTGTTAACTATTGCCAATAATTCCGATCTGCGAACAGTCGCGATTTGTATCGGTATGTAATTTCAAATAAGTGATAGATATTATTTGTGAACGATTTCCGAATACTGTATTGTCATTCGGCTGTTTTGATGATGTGTCGGGATTAGATGGAGGTGAAACAATGCGTTACCAGGCTGTTAATGGTGATTTGATAATTTTGAGTGCAAACAGCGTTGTCCTATCAGAATCGACACGCACAGATAGCGTCTGACCGATGGCGAACTTAGTTTGATTACTTTGGCAACTACTGGCGGTTGTTTTGAAACTGTGACCGTTCACGAACATTCTCGAATCTATAAGCAAGCGAATTCCTATTTTTATTTCCGACATTTCTATTCCGATGGTCGCGAAGTGGGATCGCTTGGCTAGGCGTGTCAAATGTGTTATTAATTAGGTCGTTGGCATGCTAATGTTCTGTCAAGTCGATATAAATTTTAATAGCTTGATTCACACGTAACGATCTTTATTGGACGATGACATAAAGCAATAAGGTCAATTTAGTTCGATTAATTTTCTGGCTAGTGTCTGTCACATAGCCTTAAGAATCTACATATGTTGTGGTACCAATGTAAGGGTATATTAAGTTCCATAATAGCAATGACGGTTTGTTGGTTAATGTTTCCTGCTATCACTTTCGGTATTTGGGGTTCGAACCTTGACTTGATATAATACATACATCTTAAAATTAGATGTCACTCATTAGAACGGTAAAAACGGTAAAAAAACGATGTTGATAAATCCTAAACATTTAGGAGTTCTTCATAATGGTCTTTAAATGGTACCAAAACTGTTCAAAGTGTTAGATTACGAAATTGACATGTCTCATTCTGATGAAGAGCCGTTTCCTGACAGCGAAAGAGCTCATGAACCAAATATAATCTAATGAACACAATAGTAGTAACATGTACAAGGTACATCTAAAAGTACAAATGGTCGACTTAATTATACCATTAAAATTACGAAATACATAATTTCGGCAACGACATAAGCATAAATTTATTAAACAGTAGTGCATGAAATGGTGATACCATTCATAATTACATTACCTGCATGTAAACCAAAAATTTCCTTGTCCTCATCTAATCTTTATTACCATAATGAAATTGATAACTAGTAATTTTTAGAAACAAATAATATGAGTAGCATGATCTAGGATCCAAATTTGTTTCGCTCTTTCTTTAATATTAAACATCACGAATATGTACGGTTGAAGATAAGATCGCGATGGAGTCTTCATGGCAGAGAAATCACCATAATGTTGTCTATGGTTGCATAAGCTGTCATTTTCTGTTCGGATTAAATGAGCAAAGTGAACACACGCGTATTTTCATTTATTAAAAACTCAGAAAATACACAACCTTAATACACCGAACCGAACAATGTTCTCTAAGACATATAAAATCCGCCAGCCCGTAATTGATTATCGTGGCGTACAATGGTTTTCGGCGTTAACATTCTAAGAGAAAATCGTGTCCGATATATCGGTGGCCCGGAAATCTACCTCCGCTGCATTTATTTCAACAATGAAGCTATTGTTCCTAAAATAATTTTATATCTGTAAGATATATTTGCTTGTCCAGGTGTACGAGTATATTGCAAGCGATCATCATATTACTGAGAAGCAGTAACGCCTGTGTTACGACCTTTAAATACGGCTAATATTAACTGTATTAATTGCAGTCATACTAATAATTATTTATGGATTAAGTGTAGGTAAGTGTAAGCTTCTTCTTTTCGCAGTCTTGTATAATGACTACTATGTAAGTCTTACTAACAAATAATAAGTGCAGTTACTAGTGATTACTGTCTGTAAACATGCTGCCCTGTTCACGTAAAAAATACCACGGTTAATGAACAGATTATTTTTGTATAGAACTAACTGATGTTAATGCAGCTCTGTATTAGTTCACTTCTCTACCGTCTTCTTTAATTGAAGGATGGTGAATGTATTACGCATGCGATCCTTCACGTTCTACTGCGGATTGTTTAATAAAACATTTGTATTCATACAAACGTTGGGCGTTTAAATGGTTTACACGACACCAGTGCGTTCTTCGATGCGATGCGGAAAATCATGAAGTCTACGATAGTGTTTGCGAATATGAGACTTAATCTATTTTGCTATTATTCTTAATAAGTAATTCTCGTTTCATGAATTAAATACAAATGGAAACGGGAACATAATAATTACATTTTATCGTGTCTCTTAAATATCATTTTGTATAATACCTACTGTGTTCGCTACGTGACTTAAGGGTGCGTTGTTTTAAATGAATGCAGGATACTTCAGTGAGATTTAGAAAAAGATGTTTAATATGATACACATAGATGAAATAGATGAATTTTATATAACTTATATTTTTATATAATTTGTACTGGGATAAATCAAGCGGTACAATGGTCAGGAAATAAGTTATTTGAATTGAAAAAGTTTTTTATGAGATTTATTTTCTGCTATAGTTGAGTATTCCAAACACCTTAAATTATAATATGATATTGATCAGTTTTGTGTTACTAAACATCAGTAAGATATGTGATATTTTTAGTCCGAAAGTGAACTATGTGTTGTTTAATTATTTTAGAAACTGGACATCGAACTTCACAAATATTTTCAGTTAGTTTTTCATTTAGCTTTTTAAATTACGAAGATTGTTTAAAGAAAAAGCGTAATATCACGCGTGTAATCCCCGAAGAGATAGGCAGAGGAGTGGAGTGCATTCCCACATTTAAGAATATTCACTCCGTTAAAAGCCGTCCTTTTATTTAATGCTTCTGTTCTTCTTTCGAATTTAAATATGACAACACGGTATTGGGAATCTATAAAAACTCCATGCATCCGGTATGTAATTATAAAAAATGGGTTACGTGTCTATTGTTATGCCATGGAGATGGTATCTATAAGAGTAGGTGTCGTCGCTCGTAATTTTTTATACCGTTTCGCAATACCATACGACGATATAACGGTCGGTGTTAGTAATTAGACGAGAATGGAATCATAAAAACAAAGATGGGATTTCTAACCATTATAACAAAACTTATGATTTTATTTCGTACTGTTTCATTTTGAATCATGATATCTGCGTATGTTATTCTTCAAATAATACTACGCAATACCTACGTGTTTACCGCAAGGAAAAATTTTAAACAGAATTGTCAAGATTATTCCGTTATTTTTGACCAGCATTTGGCAGTTTATTCATAGAAATATGATATTTCGAATGCTATACGATTTAATTGTTAAGATCTTGCCAGTCTGTTGGTGAAGGTGGAAGTAATAGGAAGTGGCAGAAAGGGATCCATTTATAGCTGCGTTCAAAACACGTTAATCTAGAATTTATCATTATTTGAAGCGTAACGTCCAATAGCTGTTACCAGTGTACTCATGTTCAAGACGTTGCCAGCTTTTACGGCTGAAGAAGCAAAGCTAAAGCATGGGCTCTTCGTACCGGGTGTGGACCCGGACGCGATTGAAGACAGCAATCAATATGACAGGGGAATTAAAGTCGGCCCCATTCGGATATTTGGTAGGGGATCGCTAGAAACTAATTGTCGCGAATGATTTATGGTTTAAGGCGATTTGGTAAATTTTTCATAAATTGATTGCCCACTAACCCCTATCTCCTCCAATCCGCACTGGAGCATATTGGAACAGTATTTTAGTTCTGCCGCGGTTGCAAGGGAGACTCGCCAGCAGTAGAAGCACGCTGTATTACCTATATACTATGCTTCAAGTGCTATACTATGGTATTTTACTTAAAAATCCTATATTTAACGTTGACCAAATATTCGACACAGCCATTAGGAACAAGACATTTGACAAGACAAATAAATTTCACAATTCCTAGATTGTCAAATGACTGAAAAAGTTTGTAAAAAATGATGTGAAATTCTGAAAAGCTATCGTTATCATAATCATCGTAAATATTACGGTTTTGCCATTTTGCCACAATATTAGTATAAGCTCTACTATTCTCTACTAGCTACGATCGGCTCTGGATACTGAGTTTTGACATGACAAGCACAATGGCGGCCCGTTCCAGTTTGTTCGCACACACGTCCATCAGCAGTGTAAACATTCACCGGTTTGTTTACACACTCGAATTAAATCCAGATTTGACCGAATCTCACTATTGGTAAAATTTGATAGAGTTTCGTCTACGGTATCTTTGCATTGTCTTGTTTATCTTTACATTGCCTGTTTATTATTATACGCGTTTTTTATATGTATATCGAATAAGTTTTTTCGTTAAATTTCTAAATATTCAGTGTAACGTGTTTCAAACGTTTGTAGTCCCGTTTAGATGTTGATTATATAGTTAAGTAATTCTATTTAGGTTTTGATATACATATGTAAGTAATTCCTAACATTATTGTAATTAATCCTAATATCACCTACGCTCACGTCACACGTTCTCCTCGATGCCCTTCTTTTTACTTGCCACACAAACTCGGTTTAATTTTTTTTTGCAGTGTCCAACATTCACTATCTTTCATTACTGGACGACATCCAAGCACTCCATTCCATTTCATTCCAAGCACCGCCAGGCGTCCGTTTTTCGGCTGCGTTCATAAAGAAGTCAATGCTCAATTCACTTCATAAAAATCAATTTTCAATTCACACCATCATCGTGCTTGCCATCATTTAAATTATCTCAGATATATGAAGTCATGAACTTCTTACGTTTTTATTACCCAATCTTTCATGAGTAATTACATTTAATATTTGATAGTTATTACAATTATAATTAAGTAAAGTTTTAAAATAACAATAATACAGAGTTAAACTAGATAAATAAATATTCACGTTCTATCCACGTGTTGTCCACGTGTCGTGCAAGTGTTACCCTTGTATTGTCAGCGTATTTCTGAAATTAGCAGAAGCAAGTTCATTGGTTATTGTTAAACTGTGAATCAACGGGTGATGTACATAGACGAAATGTTTTTGACGCCCGCGCTTTTCCTTGCAGGAAATTGTGATACTTATGTGGTTTGTTAAAAAATGCAGCTATGAATTATTATTTATACATTACACGGATAAACTTATATTGTAAAAAGCCGAAGCAATATTTATTTCAGTCAGTAGCGATATCTAAAATCTATTAATGACGTCTCTATCACATTGGCTTTAGTACTGGCGATGAATGTGGTGATATTTTTCAATAACAACAATGAAAAAATGTTACTTATTAAACCTCTGATGCAGCACTCAATTTATATCAATCTGAATCTTAAGTAACATTTCATTGTTATATGTCGCTGATCATGGCCACACGTCCAAGATACCTACGCTATCTCATTTCGCCAGGTCAATGCCTTTTAGAAAATGTTACAGTAACATGTGATTATAGTACTAAAAGTAATAGTGGTCTATTTTACTGCTGGAATCGGGTTTCACGTCTAAATACGAAACCAGTGGTTGGATTGGATAGTATCGTTTTCAATCCACTATCCAAGTGAACGCGGACTAAAGTTACATGTTTTCACCCTACCAGTGTCATTGACATATTTTGTATTAATATTTGTAATGTTGTAATGTTGTAATATTGTTAACAATAAATGTAATTCGATTTCGCAATGAGTAGGTGCGATACGTTAAAATAAACTTTGTACTGTTTTAACACAGTAGCTTATGAAAGATATCTCTTATTAAAATAATAATAATACTTTAGGGACTAGTAATACACGGCCTTCCGATTCCAATCTAAGCAGTGCCAGTACCAATGGTTACTTAACAGTTGAAACCATATATAGATACAATGTACATATGTGGACTAAACAAACATTATACACAAACATTTAAATAAGTAGGTATATGCTTATGCAAATAATTTTACTCAGAGACACAGAAAACTGACATTAGCTATTATTTTACTGTACAATAGTATTATATAAAACATTGCGAAACGGTTGAGGAAGTGTAAAACTTTGGTTGACATCTTTCAATCTCGACCCGATAAGATTGAACAAGTAGATACTAGAAGAAATATTATTTCGCAGTGTATTTCGCTTTGATTTCGGGTAAAGTTTTAAAAGCGGTTTATAAAAGAATAAAAATGTTTGATATGATAGAAAAGAAGCGCTATTATTTGGTAAGATACATTTATATTAGTAATTTTAATGTATTATACACATATTCTGCTTCTTAGCTAGTACAATTATTTTATTTACCAATAATAATAAAATATTAATTTCTACTAATTATCGTTACTGTGTACCCGGGCTGTCACTGTCATAGTGTCGTGGTTTGGATTCGAGCCTCCACTTCGGCGCACTGGAATGAAAATCCGGAATACACTCCTGACTTTAAAAAAATATTTTGATAACATTGAACACCACTCGCTATAATTGTCTAAGATTTGCATATTCTATAGGCTTCATACTTTCGATTGGTATGGCATTTGTCTATAAATCAAACAAGTGCAATGTTAAAACAAACTAATTTATAAATAGTTAATTAATCATATTCTGGACTTAAATTTTTTAGCTAACCCATTTGCAATGTATTTATTGACATATTTAATTTGATATAATAAAATACTTTTCATCCATTAACCAGCTCGGTGAAAGTCTTTGTATAGCGGGATTCTCTTTTATAATGATGAAGGAGAACATCGCGAGAACGTTGTCTATGGCGGGAAATATACACTAATTTGTTCAGATGTTTTCCCGTATGTTCTATGTTCTATTTACATATTTTTTTAAATTTCAATTCAGGTACCAAGCTGCCTGGGTGTTTTAGAATTTCAAGTGCCATAATATTATTACAAAGTTTATCCAGTTGTTAATTATAATATAAAGCTCGTAAAGGTAATTTTACGATGTATATATACCCTTTCGTATGCTTTATAAGTTTATGGGTTCTATAGGTATTTATAGCGCAAATACAAAAACAATGGATCTTATATAAATACGAAATGAGGCACAATAATAATCACATTAAATGTGTTATTGTTCAATCTAATGCAATCGAATATTTCTACATATGTACATGTAATTTTTTAAACGGTTTCAGTTCAACTTATTATATTGTAGTAATGTGTCTGTACATATATATCTGTTCAGTTACACCCAATGTTACAATTTTGTCTTTTTAAATTACTGTAAATTACGTACTTATTATTTTATGCCAGTATCACTTCGCAATGTGTTCCGAGAATGGACGAGAAAGCGGCATAAGAATTTTTTTTTCACATTTTCATGTTCCACATGGATGAGTAAGTAACATAGACATGCCATTTCTTATCCACAGCCATATAGAGATTTAAAAAAATTCACGCTTCATTCATTCGGTGTTTAAAATAAACATGTTGAATTTATTCGACCATGAAGCAATGCTGTAATGAGCAAACCACTTCCAAACAAGGCTTTAATAGACAAGAATTGGATAATTACATCTGGTACATCCATGTATTGTAGGCGCTTAATTTTTTTTTCATTTTCTTATATCGGTATTTTGATAAATTGCTATAACTTCAGAATGTTATGAATTTGTATGGTTAATTAAAAAAGTTACTTTCTATTTCTTATATTTTAATTAATTGACTAACATATAGGTTAACTTTATATTTTGTTGTGGAGAACGCTCAAGGGGGCAATTTCATCACGATATTCTTCTTCCCCATAAAACAGAGTATTCTTAATGAAATAGCGTATAATATTTACAAAAACTTTGTAAAGTTAGAGAGATGTGTGCTTGAAACGAGCTGAAAATATATAATCTGACACTAAATACTAATGCACATTAAAAAATTAATAATTAACCAGAACATCGATATATTGTCATTCAAACATCACCTAGCACTCAAAACTTATCACATAATCGTGTGCTGGTAAACTGACACACTTCATCTTTAAAAAAAAATCGTTAGTAACGGCTACAGATAAATCATCTCGAATGCACGAAGTGCAACTGAATGCTAGTCAAACTTAGTTAACGACTTGCCAATCTTAACTCGTGCGCTAGACTAACATTAAGCAAGTTCAGTTAAGTTTTCCTATTAACTAATGAGTGGCATTTGTTAGCGTGCTTTTTAATTTTGTTATAAAGTAAAAAGTAACTTTTTTTGTATTTTTTGTATCTTAATGCTGATTAATTATCCCTTTGAAGCTTCTGAAGGTATAAAGCATACTTCACCACGCTATTCTATTATGTATTGGAGGGTTAATGAGCATTCCGTCAAATGGGTGGTTTTGTAAACCATCGAGTGTAGAGTTACAATCATGGAGCTCAAGGAAATTTGCAAAAAAAACAACGACTACCGATTCTAGAATCGATCGCCCCGTGCATTGCAACTTTTTACACATCACAATCTGTATTTTGAATAACATGCATTCATTACTCGGTATCATTTACACACATGGTATTTTCGATAATTTATAATTTTGCATAACACACATATCGTACAACGTATGCAAATATTTCTATGACATTCTCGAAAAATACAGGGTCATGAGCATTTTAAACTGTGATACCAGTTACATAAAGATATTTCATACGTGCGTGAGTGGCGATAAAATGCACAGAATAAATTAACAGTTGATTAAATAAGTTATCAGGCGTAAACATGATTTACAATGCTACTGTACGTAATTTTTTTTGCAGAAAGTAACACAAGCAGGAAGCGGTCACTACTGGCCGTCACTGTTCATGGACATTTTTAACTTCCCTCGAACAGCTATTAAAGTTCTACGATATCAGTATTCCAGTAGTACGTGCTATTGATAAATTGTTCTTGGCAATTTCAAATTATGTTGAAGATCAACTTTTTGTTTCAATGCCAAAAAATGTTAGCTATACCATTGAATTTGAAATGTTTAACTGACTATCATATTATTATAGAAAACGCGTAGCGTGAACTAATTGCTACAATACTTATTTTTATAACCGTTTTCCATTTTCACTTTAGGTCTAGTGAATCCGTAAGAAATTTACGTGTTAAATTCCTATTATACTCGTATTGACGGTACATAAATCGAGGTTAAAGCATTGTAATATTTTTAAGTAACATCACGCCTGTAATCCCCGAAGAGGTAGGCAGAGGAATGTAGAACACTCCCACGTTTCACCAGTTAC
>DWDV01002126.1:0-12045 GCA_018245615.1 Mimoniades ocyalus
GGGACTTAAAAGTAACTGGTGAAACGTGGGAGTGTTCTACATTCCTCTGCGTACCTCTTCGGGGATTACAGGCGTGAAGTTACGTTTAAATATAAGTCGCCTGTAACTCGAGTAGATCGAGATTTTTATTTTATAAAACTAATCAAAAATCTAATAACAAATTATTATCCATGCTCAAAAAACCTTTGTATCAAGTTGCACAAATTTATAAAATGATTACATCAATTTATTTCTCCAAAAGTGTAAGCAGAGAAATACTACACAGTACTGGATTTCACCAGTTAAGTTATGTGTCCGAACATAGAACACCAAACAGAAACTAATGAATCAATCAAACGACAAAGCGGCTTACATTAATCGAAATCAATAGGGGAATATTCTCAAATAGCACCGATAAAGGAATATTCTCAAAGTCGCTCGATAACTAACACCCACGTGATGTCAGCACATTTGGCGGCGCGATCGCGGTGTGATACCGTCGACGACGCATCGATCGTATCGGGCGTGACGAAGCGATATCGGTAATTTGAACAGTCCATGAACTGTCCGGCTCATGAAGAAAGGGAATGCTGTTTTGTATCGAACGTGTCATTATTTGCTTTATTTTTCGAGGGATACATTCCGTATCGGCGATCGTAGAAACGGAAAGTGTGGTAATGTATAGACAAAGTCGCTGTGTCTGCCGCGAATGGTCGCCATTGTACTGACTTCGCTGTAGTAAGATTATAATTTGTCCGCCAGCCCGGACTTAGCTAGCATGGCAATATACGATCTTAGCCTTCTCATTCTGAGGAGAATTTCAAGTAACTATGAGGACATACAAGGAGCAGTACAACCATCAAAAGGGTTGCTGAAGATGATAGTAAATCAAGATTACAATTACCACATAAGTTTTAATTTATTTTTTTACTTCATTTTTTTGACATCTATCCATATAGAATAATTATCAGATATTCTGGTTAATGCTGTCAATCTTTTTCAATGTGATCATGTAAAAAGTTTGTTTCCCGGGAGTTGGATGGAAATCAGTAGGCACATAACGTTTTTGGCCAATGTTATAATACAATGTAATATTTACAAGTTACACAGAGAGCGCTGAGTGCCAAATACCGAGTACCTTAGAGATCTGACATTGTCTATATTCGTCACTCTTTTTATACATGTACATTGTTTTCGGCTACTTCGACCTCCGCTATTAATATCTGACCCATTTGCTCAAGATACGATGGGTTTTGCTCCCCCGTGTCACCTGCGTCCATCAACGTAACGTTACATCTGTAATCTCCGAAAAGGTAGGCAGAGGAGTGCATTACACTCCCACGTTACCTTACCACTTTTACCCACATATGTATCACCATACATAGAACACACACCCGCATTCAAAGTCACTACTAGATATTTCAACAACAAATACTAAGTTGGAAAAATTCAATTGTACCCGACCCGAACTTGAATCCAGGACCTCTCGATCTGCAATCGTCCTTGCCACCACTCGACCAATGAGGTAATTAGTATATTCGCAGTGTATATCTATTTTGTGATTATTTCATCAGACAAGCCATCTTCATATGTCCCTGTCTCCATAGTACCTACGTACTAGAATTCCTTGATGAGTATTATGCTTATATGTGCATATAAGATACTTGTTACCTTAATAATGTGCTTGTCGAAGATATGACGACTCACGCTGTCGATAGAAGCGCTGTGTTTTTCTGACAGATAATGTCATGTTACCTGTGAAGTATTTAAGGAATGCTCCCAATAGTTCGATACCTTCCACCTTTATTGATTTTTATAATGATAGTGCATAAATTATTATTAATATCGACAACGGTCAAAGGCAAAATAATATTAAGACTTCTAAGGAATGGATTCATTGAAAGAAATATTCGAACATTCAAGTTATTTACGGATCCTTTATTTTAATAGTTATAGTTATTTCACAATTTTTACAGTTGTTTAACCATATATCGTCATGATATAGTAGGATATTATTATGATACATAATGAAATTATAAAGTAGCATTATTTAAAAGGAGACTGAAAATATTTTTGCAGGGTAATCTTTTAAGTTACTTAAGGAATTAAAAAGGACAAAATTATTTGACGTAAAATGTAGGAACAAATTTGAAGACGC
Organism: Mimoniades ocyalus; assembly: GCA_018245615.1. Taxonomy (NCBI): domain Eukaryota; kingdom Metazoa; phylum Arthropoda; class Insecta; order Lepidoptera; family Hesperiidae; genus Mimoniades; species Mimoniades ocyalus. The sequence continues at coordinate 2,138 of DWDV01002126.1, forward strand.
GAATAATTGTTCATATAGTTTAGTAAATCACTAGGATAGGTATTTTAAACCTGGAACCAAACTATTCCCGTTTTAAATCAACGTGACAGGTAAGCAAATAGAACAAAACCCTCCACTTCCAGGAATCCCATAAGTCCTTGCCCATAAATCACTAGCCTCCTGACAAATGGATTCTACGGATACTTTTTTTCCGCCACTCATTTATTAATAGGGCACGGAATGTTTCGGAAAACCAATAAAATGTGCCCCGTCATATACCTGTCCACTGGCAGACAGCGTGGCTTTGTTCCTTCGCGTTTTTTTTTTTAATTTTGTACCCGCCCGTCTTACATCCAGCGTTCGTTCCTGCGCTGCATACCTTGTACAATCATTTTTTGTTTCTCAATTTAGTTCACGCGGCATATAATTTTAGTAATTTATCTAGGTATATAATTATATTTATTTAGGTATATAATTTTAGTATTAATTGCATGCGTGTAGATGATTATAATTTTATTCAACTGCTTCGGGCGTTATAAAGTTGTAAGATAACTTGATACTAATACCCAGTCATAAAGAATTTACTGTAGATCTTCATATTTACAATCCCTAATTATAATCATCGACTTCACATTTGCCGTATTCTAAACCAAATTTAGTATCTAACAAACGTATCGTTGAATAATGTTCCTTAAGAAACAATAAATGTTCAAATTCATATTTATATACGGCAGGCAGCTCTATCGGTAGTAACAAATATTTACGCGGTGGTAACACTTTATTATTACATTACACTTATAATACTTTGAAATATTATGCTTACCTGTGAATTTATCAATGAGTCAACATGACACGATTCATGATTAGTGTCATTTAAACGTACCGAATGGTTTCGGAGAGATCGAGCGCGGGTCAAATTGGTCTGTATGCTCATAAAAATACGTGTTAAAATGTGTTGCACATTGTGGATATGTCCGTATGCGTTCAATGCACCTGAATATGTTTCGCGACTAACCTATTTTCGTGAATGGACATTTTTTTGTTCCGCTGCGTCGTGTCCGCGCATACAAAGGATCCTTCGGATTTTGCGCGTGTGAAAGACGAACCGTTCTCAGTCCTTAAGGTGTGGACCAAAAATAATTGTCATTTCCTGCGGCGAATGTGCATTGTTATTCGAATTGCATGAATTAGCCACTTGTTCTATTGCCGAATAGCGGCAACTGGACGCGACGAAGACAATATTTGAAACAAAAACGTGTCACTATTATTAGAAAATTTTTAAACCTAGTAAACAGTTCAATGTATAGCTAAGCAAAAGAACAAGCAACCAAAAAGGTAATAATCTACAACCACTGTAATACTGGATATCATAATTCAAATAATTCTAGAACATTCCATCCTTACCCCTTTTGACGTAAGCATACATGGTATCGCTAATATTAATATTATGTTAATACGCCAGTTCTCTTACGGAGTAGACAGAGTGCACCGATTACAAAATATTTCCATTTTACAAGTATACGTCCTTGTTTCATATTTTTTCTTTATTATTATCTTTTATATACACTCCCTAACACGCACATGGTTTACGTTTTATATTACATCGTTCGCTCGCTCGAGAATTGTAATACATACAATTGTCAATAGTATTTTTGAATTGTACAGAACAAGATATTCCGTGTGAGGGAGTTCATGATTTTTTCCCGACACTTTCACAACGTTAGTTTCAGTGCGCTCGAGTTAAACGCAATCTGGTTATTTCCTCGTTAATTTATGATGAGTGCCGCTTGTGTAACTGTAAAAAAAATTGTATTAGAATTAATTACTGATATATTTCTTCAAAGCTAAACAATAGTTGCTAGTTACAGACCACACCCCTATTCAATGTTACCAGAACGACGCTGTGGAAATCGCGAATTTATTTCCATTATCACGGTCATCAGCCTGCTGCAGTCCATTGTTGGACATAAGCCTGCCCTGAGGTGTAATACTCAGGTTGGGCATGCGGGTTGGTGCCCACCGACCACGGCCTCTCACACAGCCTACGCCGCTGCCTGTAGGCGGCCGAGTAAAGCCGTGCCTACAGCCGCCGCCACATACCGTATTCTACCAGCTCTACTACACATACTAGTAAGTTAACGCAACATCACGCCTGCAATCCCCGAAGAGGTAGACAGAGCAATGTAGAACACTGCCACCTTTCACCAGTTACGTTTAAGCACACATAGTACCTACTTTTAAATAAATTGATAATCAGATAAGAATTAAACAATCACCTATTTATTTTATTTATGTGATTTGTTTGCAATTAAACACTCCATAACACTGATTAATTATTTTTTTTCTTTATTTTTGTAAGTATAATCATGTGGAAGAGCGGGGCATTCTGGCACAAGTAATCTAGTCACTTAAAAGAATGTCCCAACCATGTACTATTAATATGTAATCTTTTATAAACAATAAATATTCTTATTCTTATTCTTATTAAAATTAATAATTTTGTTTGCTTTTTAACTTTCCAATAAATATTCATTAATACAACAATTTCCCAATTAATTTTATTCACGTTTCGTCCTTATTTTTTACGTAGGTAGACACATGGAAATGAGGATTCGCATTTGAATAATAATAGTACGAGTAACACAGCCATACATATAATTTTACGCTCACATAGTAGGTGTGTAACACGATCAGACGTATAAATTGAAAGGGAACGAGTATGTTGAAACAAAATACATACAAATCGAAATATCGAAACCGACACTCGCTTATGACAAGCAATGTTCCTTGTCAACCGCGACAAACGGAGCGCTATTTACGGGAGTAATCACGGAGGAAATGACAACGTTTGGGTCACCAGACGTCGTTCGTAAATGCAGTTTGCTAGCGAAAATTTTGTTCAAAAAACACACTTATACGTGTGAGCATAGAGGTCATGAACATTTCCTCAAACGTCATATGCATATGTGTAGACTTGCAAGATGTAGAGGGTAAGTTTCATGGGGTAAGTTGGAGCGTGGGAGGTCAGCTAATGGCTGGAGGTGACAGCTAACACGATACGTGGCAAAGTGCATCGTCGGTAACTTTCTCATTTCCTTGACGGAGGTTAATTGAATAACATGAGTAGCCGGCTGTTCAATGTATTGGTGACATCATATTGCTTCGTATTTAGTCCCAGTGTGGGACCAACGACAGAAATTCTGTTTATCGTGTCTTAAAATATAAAATGGTTACATAAATGTAAATAATTGTTTATTAACGTAATGATACATGAGAAGTATTTCGAGGAGTGTATTACACTCCGACGTTTCACCAGTTACGTTTACGTTTACGTTCCACCATGGAATAGGTGGTGAGTCTATTGCTATACATCGGTCACAAATCGAGATTCCGAGCTACTACTGTAAATTTCAAGTTACAAAACCCAACACTAGCCGACCCGGGGATCAAACCCAGGACTTGTCGATCAGCAGCAGATTAAGTGTACCTAATACTGCTCCGGCCAAGTGGGATGATTTTTTTATTTATTTATTAATAAGGCACACCAACAATATGTACATAAGGTGATCTTACAGTGATATTACAAAGCTAAATTTTATATATGCACTTAAATTACAGGTTTCCACAACATTAAAATTAAAAGTATCAAAATCAGACGCCTTAACGTCCTTAGGTGTAACAATTAGTGTAATCTAAAAAGCATGCAAATTACAGTTTTTATAAATGAAAATAATAATAATAATTATAATGCTACTTAATATTGAGCAATGCTATTGTGGCCTTTTTCTTAAATTTACCTATTGTGTCATAAAAGAGATCAATATCAATATTCTGAAATACAAAATTATAACATTTCATGACTCGGTTCAACGGAAAATTACTCATATATTTAGTTTTACTGTATTGTGTACAGAAAGATTTAAGACAGCTTATTCTAGCATTAACTCTAGGAACAGTGAAATTTATTAGGGAAAGAAGGAACAGTCAATTCGATCATTGAATAATTTATAAAGGAATAAAATAAAATGATGATCTGCGAATAGTTGCAGGCAGAAGCTGGATGCGGCAAGCTGAAGACAGGGCGCGATGGCGCTCTCTGGGGGAGGCCTATGCCCAGCAGTGTACTGAGCTAGGCTGATGATGATGAATACTGCTCGAATAAGAACTGCATTAACTGAAAGGTCTTGGGTTCGATCCCCGAGTCGAATACTGTTGGGTTCTTCTAATTTGAGATACCTAGTAGAGTAGGTGCTCGTGAGTCATGATTTGTACTCGGTGTATGGCAATAGGCTAACCACCAAGTCCGTGATGAGATCTATAACGTAAGTGGTGAAACATGGGAGCATACCACACTATTTTGCCTACCTCTTCGGGGAGATATTTAAGTGATAACCCGTTTCATTGTACTTAGAAATCAAATACATTAAATGCTTTCTGATTGTATATTTATTCTTTCAGTGAGAGATTGTGTGGGAAAAAACTGAACCATATCGTCAGAGACAGATCCAACGAGCGGTAGCGATAAGCCTTTTAAAATAAAAATACATTTTTACATTTAATTAAAATCCTTTTGAGATGCAACGTTTTTCATTCGGTAACCCGAGTCGACTATCTGGACACCTGTGTAATCCTTTAAACGTATATTATAATATGGCGTTAATTCTGTTGATAAGGTGTGACATCCATCGCCTTTGTGACCGGGACCCGTTCTACGTCAATTAAGGACCACCCTTTGTCTACTGACGGGTCATGACACACTTTTTTAGTAGGTGTGTGATGTTAAAAAAATATCCGACGAAGGAGTCAAGTGTTTAGAATGGTAACATGATTTAGTGAGATACGTTTTGTTGTTTAAATGATTTATTGGAACAAACGCGTCAATATGCGAACACGCCCGTGCGACGGTGCGTGGTTTTGATAAAAAGTGCACGAAGATTTTGTTGTGAGCAAAAGAAAGGAAAAAGCAGATGGAAAAAAGAGTGAAGAACATTGGGATTAGTTGTCTATTGTCTGGTATTAAATATTAAAGAAGTATAAAAAATTTTATTAAATTTTTTTTTAATTCATTTCCACGTTCAACGTTACGTTAATTTAATTAAGTTAAATGTATGAACGTTACGTAACGTTACGTTAAATGTATGAACGTAACATCAAGGACGCCATTTCTCCCTGAACGCCTTTCTTTTGCACTCAGGTCCATACACAGAGGATCATCCAGGACTCTCTTTATTTGGTCCGTCCTCAGCATGTGGGTCCCTGGAGACCTCGAGTTATATTATACCTACATAATTGAAACCTCTTTTTTTGAAGTTTTACTGCTTTTGCCCATTTCTTAGTACGTGTATCGCGCATAAACTTTTAACGAAATGTAATTTGACAATTGCTACAATTCTTTTTACATAACAGTTGACGACTTGTATTTTACAATCCATCAACTTACCCTAATTGCATTCAACTAATGACATATTAATGGACAATACAGAAAAAATTGTAAAAACAAATATGCCTGCCATTATGGTCCATTAATATTTTATTATAATATAAAATATTAATCGTAAATTGCACAAAGTACCCCGAAAATAAGGGCCGGTGGGCGTTATATCATATTATTAGTAATTGAATATGTTCCCTACTTCAATATTTATTCTGTTCAATGCTTGACTTAAATCGTATTTACACTGATTTCTGTATTGTTATCTCGGACCAGGGGCTTGTTCGTTGCTTATGATTTTACGTTTTGTTTACGGCATGGAAAATTGATTTTATTTTTATGTTTATTGTTATGTGATATCCACTTAAGTAAATATCGACAATAGATATGTTTATTTTATATTATGTTTATTGAATAATTAAAATTATTCTTGACAAGTTTGCTTCTCAAAAGTTTCATAAGATTTATATAGTATTACCTATTATTATATTCTTACCCTAAACTATGACTTATTCTGATACTAACTATATTTTTTACGTCGTCATTAAGTATAAATTAAAAATGGCGAATTTATGTAATTAATTCGGTTCAAATTATGTAGCTACCAGGATGTGAATTCATAGACGATTATAAAAAGCTAAAAAAGTGTTTAAAAGTCAAACGAACGCCGTACTGGAAGATGTCATACGATGTTGTCATAAAGGCAAGGAAAATTGTGCACAGTTATGCGTTTACAGTTATGACATGTAGAGATTGTTCACAGCAGAATACTAAAGTTTTTACCGCTACGGTAAATTTATGTTTGATGTAGGTAAATATACGTTGGTGGAGTAAAAATTTATATACGAATAAGTGAAACATTTCCAGCTAACTGAGGAAATAATTGCAGAATCTTTCTTTGATGACTGCAGTAGATACCACCATGCACCGGAGAGACAGTGTTTAAAAAGGATTTACATTTGCGACCTCAGCCTCCGGAGGGGCTGACGCTTGAATCGGGGTGTTATTTTTGTGTAAGATCAAAGTGATCGCGGCACGTCAGTGGCGTCACTTCCGGCAAGATGGCGGCGGTGGCGCGATTGTTTGATGCGCGAGTAATGAACTGTGCCTCCTCTATCCGCTTCCTGCTCGTTGCTTGTCAAGATACCGTGTGACAACTGTCTGCATATTAGAAGCTCTTCAGACATGATATTATATACATGCTATAATATATTTGCTGCGGAAAAGAATTACGTTAAAACGTCAACTAATGCAATACTTATGATTAGAACTCCTCAGAAGATCCACTGTGGGAAGAAACAATCTCTATTTTATAACAAGGAAAAAGTGTCATGAATGTTGGTCATTATCTAATGCGATGAGGATTTGTGAGATAAATGTAAATATTAAAATGATTTGTTAATTGAATCAAACTTAATTAAATTAAGAGAGGAAATACCATAGATAAACAGTTCGTTGTAGCTGTTTAAATACAGATGATGGTTGACTGACGCTCAAATTATATAGCTATAAGATTTATATATATTTTATTTCGACCCGTTATACATACATATATTAACGCCAGGTCCCTTACGGGGCTAGCAGACAACAAATTATAAGTTCTGTTAATTTATAAGTTACATGTTTAAAAATATCCGTGTTTAACAATGCCCCGTCTATACTGCGAGGTCGTCAAGTAGGTAGTTTACGAACACAATACCGTTTGTAGACACTAAGTATTTTGTACTGAAAATACACATGACTGTCTTGTTGATTGAGTGATTTAACCGCTGAACGAGTGATTCTGGGATCCAATCCTGTGTCGAGTACAATTGGATTTCCTATATTAAAATTTCTAATAAGACTTTCTAGTAGTAGCTCGGAGTCTGGATTTGTGCCCGGCGTATGGCAATATGCGCACCACCTGTTCCAGGGAAGGACGTAAACGAAACTGGTTGAACTCGGGAACGTACGACACTCTTCTGCCTACCTCGTCGGGAACTAAAGGTATGATGATATTCTACATGCACGTCAATATCATAACCACATAAGAGACGTATTATGATGTTATGATATTAATAAAGATATAAATTATAATAATTTAACAACCAATAGTTTTTTTTTATCACACAATTAAAGAATTATTATTTAATATTGCGAACCAAACAACCAATCTAGCAGATGGACCCAATAACAGTGCCCGCGGTGTCATCAGAGCGGGCGGGCGGATTTAAATTCAATTTCATATCAATTGGAGCATATTGAGTTGTTATATAGAGAATAATCGCATTACCCAGTCTACTAGTGGAGATTACTTGCTTTTTAATAAAGCGCCGGTAGGGGGTGACGCGGGGACATTTTTACACAAAGAGGATTACTTCGGGTGAGTTTATCTGCACCTTACAGCGGGGCTCAGGCTCCTGAATACTCTTTGCTGAATGCACATGAGTTTTACGGCGCGCCACGCCTTGGTATTTGAAGGTGGGAACTTCTTCGTGTAGTGTATATTTTTATTTTTCTTATAATTTTTATATAGTCTTGTATGTAATACCTATGGTTAAGGATTAAAGTGGTTTTGATACTTTTAAAATCATTTTTCATATTAGTACACGTTGAATAGTTATTTATTGTTGAGTGGCAAACATCGGAGAACGTTTTCAAAAGATTATAACATATTATGTTACATCGTAATAATTACATATTTATATGTATCTATTATGTAATTACTTAGTGTAGAGAAATAAAATAAAACAAGTTGCTAAATAGGTGAAAAAAATGGAGTTTTATAATAAACGCCTGTTGTTAGGCTGAATAAAAAAAAAAGAATAAATTCTCTTTTTTATTTATGTCCACGCACTTAACTCTCTTAAGTTCATATTGAATTCACTGTCATTAAAAGCTAAAGATGCGAGGGTGACATAATATGGTGAGTACTAATGTCTCCGGATATTTCGTCCCCGGAGCGTCGGTTCCCAGCGCACGCGCACCGCAACGAGATAATCGGCGCGGGCGCTCGCATTGTGGCCCTCGTTACACCCTCGTTATTCAATTCAGCGACGCGTCTTGTTCCATCCCACGATCTAATTCTGTGACCGCTCTTGGAAGATGGTGACGCTGATGCTCCTTTAGGTCAGCCATGTCGTTGACTTATTTATGAGCGTAACCCATTTTTCTCATCTTTTGGCGGTTAGATGATAAGATACCATTGACTAAGTTATTTATGTACCCTACCTAGTTGTATTTATTTCGTTCACTCATGAAAAAAATTCTCTATATTTAATTTTCGTGCATTACAGATAGATTACAGATAGATTAGCATATACTGAGAAAATTTTGTACAATACGTCCTACGTACATATACAGTTATATATAGCATTCAAAATGATGACGGCCTGAGAAATAAATAACATTGATCACCTAAATACAAAAATTGAAATTTCTACGAGAAAATAATTGTACAGTTATATTTTAAGTATATTATAACGACGTTCTTCATAAACTTTTCATCTAGTCTCCTAATACTATATGAATCCAGACATTTAAATATGTAGGTGCCTACATATATGCAAAAGTTTAGCTAATTTTGCACTATGATACTACCAACAGTTCTGCAAAGGGCAACAATCTTCATTCACACATCCCAGTACCGAACTATTGTATCGCATTCTGCAAAGAAACGAAAAACGGAGAATAAATCGTAAGCAAGAGCAGTGCCTTTACAACTAATGAGGCTGCGAAATTGACGTAAAATAAAAATATAAACAACATTAAACCCACGGTGGTCCCATATGAATATCAATTTGTTTGCCTCCACGACAACGTCATTAAATTAGCGTCCAAATTGAATCACAACTGCGACAACCTTGCCGATGCGACGTCCCGCGAAACTTTTCCTCCTATTAATTTACAAAACATCTCCTCATTAACCATCACTCGATAAACGATCTTTTCACCCTAACCTCAAGGTTCGAAATCCTCCGCCCCAGCCGTAAGTTTGTTCATTATTTTTACATGTCATTGTGCAAGTGACACGAGAGAAAGCGACTTAAATAGAAACTTTAAGGCGGAGGATTAGGGTCGCTATTCGTATTAATACACCGCGAGGGTGTATCTGGCGAAATTATGATGCAGTCTTTATTCGTGAGCCGTCGGGAGCGGTTGCAGTAATCACCGCGTATCTCCATCCAGGGGTGGGTTGTGAATAGAGCCCTAATGAACTGGATTTAGGAGTTTTTGTACCGGCGACTCGTCAGCTCGGAGGTGCAGCCGAGCAATTATGACGGACTAAACAAACGTGGCTTGACTTCTACATGCGCTGCCTTTCAATTACTGAACGGTGAGCGTAACTACCGAGCAATTTTACTCGGTAATTGCGTTTGTGTACGTACCAAGTACTCGATACAGGTATTGCGAGTCTTAAGCCGGCGAGCGGTCAGTGATCGATCTGGCGTGCTCTGGCCAGATTGATGGGCGGTTCTAAGCCTTAGCTGGAGCCTCTATTATGTTCGGAATCGCGCCG